>JAQIXI010000618.1:0-20747 GCA_034700165.1 Galumnidae sp. Gr-Ori-00277
ATATACAAAGAGTGGAACGAATGGATCAAAAAAAAGTTAAGTTAATTATAATCATTTCTCATAGTATTCTGGATCTCTAAAAATACATCCGAGGAATAAATATTTTCTCAGAAGAAAATTGAGTTAACGACAAATGCCATCATTTAGTTCATTGATTTATGTGTTGCGATCAATCGATCCCTGGCTTTTTATCTTTGATTAAATAAGTGTCAAATTTTATATCTCATTTTGTGACTCTTTTTTGTTTAAGAATTGTTTTAATAGAAATCATTTCAAAAATAGATTTAAACACTTTTTATGAGCAAATGTTTAGCTATAAAACGAACAATAATTTTATTACATAAATATCTATAATTTAAGAGAAATAGCGCTTTAGTAGAGGATATAACAAACATATTAACCAAATGTTGCTAGATAAATATTTCATTTTAATTTCAAATCAAAATGTGATTCATATTTTGATTGACTCTTATATGATATAAGTTATATCTAAACAAAATTTAAACATAAATTGAGTTCAAAGGAAACCCTTTAATAGCACTCATTATTAATCTTAATTAGAAAAATATTAATAATTTGGCAAAAATGCCAAAAACGCCAAAATTAATGTTTATTTTATCTTTCAATTAGACATTTCAGAGTAATTAGAAAAGTGTGTATTTTAAGGGATGAGTGGAGTGAACCCAAAAATGTTTATCTAGAAGTTAGTCAACATTTTGAAGCCATTCTAAACACTTGAAGAAAGTTTAATAACATTTTGTTATAAAATGAGTTTTAATCGCAAAATTTCAGGAAAAAAGAGGTCTTCAATGAGAACTCCCACACATTAATTGTCAATAGAAAAGTTTCGACCAATTTATTGGTTGAAAGAATTTATCCAAGAGCTTTATCACATAAACTACTACCCACTGAAATGTATGGATGGAAATGCATTCAACAAATTATTAGGAAATGAAAGAATCGATATTTGAGTCAATGTATGTTTTCAATTGAAAATGAAGTCCGAAAAGAAACGACAAAAGAAGACATTCAATGAAATTAATAAATTATGTCTAAAAGCATATATAAAAGTATTGATCGATAGTGAGATAAAAGGATATCAGAGAACAGTAATAAAATCAATGACATAAAGGGATACTAAAAATAATTTTCAACTGATTTAATGTTTCGGAAGAAAAATAAAACAAATTAACATAGATAATAAGAGTTATATCAAGATCAAATAAAGGAATTCGTTTCCAATTAATCTTTTTCCTATTAATACAAATTACATGGAATTCAATAAAACAGAAAACAGAAATCAGAGCCCAAAACATATTAATAGCTATTAAAGCGATTATTTATCTTTTGATGGTTTTTCTTTGCTTCACCACAATTCTGTGCTATTCTATGCAATTCTGTGCATCTTTTCAGCCAAATATCTACCGCTAAAAATATTTATAAAAGGAAAATATTGACTCTATTTTACTTAATAAATGATTTATTTAAGAACATGTGATAACCAGTGTCTGTTTGAATCACAATTCTATGCCTAACAAATACCACATAAAAGCAAATATATATTAGTAATACTTGAAATGTTAGACCAATTTATAGAAGATATAAAAAATTCAATTTATTCGGAGTTCATTCAATAGGTATTGTATTGTACGGCCTTCTTATCAAATGGGAATGAATTTTCATTTGAACGCTCTGACGATCGCATTACAAATATCTAACAAAGTTTTACAGTTTTATTCAACTCATGTCATGAAAAAAAATCTTTACTTTTGAGTTGAGTTAAAAGCAAAACAAACTTTAATTGAGTTAAACTAAATTAATGTTAGGTTTCTATAATTAATGTGTTGACTCAAACCCCTATACAATCTTCTAAATAACATTTTTAAAAGAGTTGAGTCACAATAACATGATTTACCAAGTTTCAATTTAATAACAAAAGAGGATTAACTCCAATAACAGGAATATTGTTTTGTAACAATTTTATTGAATAACAAAACCTGAAGGCATTCAATAGACTTCAATGTTAAGTGACTTTCAATCTTTGGGTAAAAAAATTAGAAATCATTAGTTTCTTAAGGAGTGTTTTGACAATTAACGAGTAAAAAATTGAAGGACATAAACACCAAATTTTTTTTAATGACTTATTAATTGAGTTTATCTCCATTTCTATTGAATTATTAGATGATTGAGTGAACATATTTTCTATAATTTCATTAACCTTTAAGTGATTGAATCAAATGAAAAAATAGATTTCATACAAAAAAATCCTGAAACGATTGAAAACATATTTTTTTAAAAAAATAAGTGTTTTATTATTTTACAATAAATTCTTTTAATGAAATAATTGGTACAACATTTTAGCCAACAATAGACATCGGTTTAAAACCATTGATTGTTAGAAGAGTACTGTCATTGACATAAATATGGTTTCCATTCAAATCAATTCTTTTTAAGATTATCTTTAAAATAAAGAAATATTTTTTTATAAATCTTTTTATCGGCAAAAGTTAAGACCAGAAAGAGTTTGTCTTTTTATAAGAAGTATGTCATCAGATACTCAATAATGAAATGATTTTGTTTTTGATTGAATCAATAAATTATTTTAATATCAAATCATAATTCGTTGGTTTAAATAAAATTTTGTGTTAACTCTTAAAAGATTAATAAATTTTATATTAATTTAATGGAAATGAGTGACGAAATGATTGCGAAGCGACTAATGATTGAAAACAAGCGAATAATAAATGAATTTCTGATTAATTATAGATCGCACTGTACTTAATGACCCATTTTTCGCAAAAATTTTCATTAACTCATTCTATCAGTAATTTTAGGGGAAATAATCGAAACCCCAAAAGGCTTTACAAATGTGTTTATATTATTCCAAATAATATATTTTATTCGTCAAAAATTTCGTTAAATTGATTGCTTAGAATCTAAATTTTCATTCAAAATATGCCACAAAACTTAATGCAGATTCAGATGTCTGTAAATAAAAGAGAAACTCATTCCAAACATAGTATAAGATTATAAACAGAAAATATAACCATATATTTCATATGAAAATATATTACATAAGAATAAAGTTTTATTATATCTAACATTCAATGATAGATATTGTTTGGCATAAAAACAATATTTTAAACGAAATATTGTCTTCAAATGCATTAAATCTATGTTTACTCTCGAGTGGAGACTTTCCTCGATTTATACACAAATCAATATTCAAAATATTTATATATATATTACAGATCTGTAACTAAGAAAGCAAAGTCTCTATATTTTAAATGTATTACACAATTAGATTACAATTAGAGTTAAATTATAAAATCATATCTTTTATATTATTAATACCTTATTATAAATAAAAAGTGATTTATTAACGCAATTAGTATTAAATTAAAATTTGTTTACTAAGAATGAGTGAATTTTTGCTTAAATTATTGAATATTAATTTGTTTTCCACTAAAAATGATTGATTATATTAAGAGGAAATCAATAGATTTAATTATGATACCATTTATATCAAGGTAAAGCGTTAAACTTCAAGTGATTTTAATTAGTTTGTCCTGATTCAAATCAATTTATATTCAAAAAAGATAAAAAATGATTGAATGAAAATTCAAGAATAGATAAATTATAGAATCACTTTAGGCTTAATGAGAATCAATGAACAGAATAAAAGAAAAAAGAGGTTTCTATCAAATGAATTGGATTTTGTTTTTTATATATTTTTTTAGTCTTTAATTTTGTTGAAATATTAAGCGATTGCTTTTAGTAAATGATTTTCTGATAGAAATCAATGAAATTTAATTAATTTTTCGAAGTGAAGAAAATGAGAGAAAAAAAAATAAAATAAAATAAATAAAAAGTTAAATAAAATTTTAATCGAATCGATAGTTGTTTTTCAATCAAAAGTGTGACTCAATTGAAAGCTTTTCCCAAAATCTAATTTCAGGCAATTTTTTTGCTCAAATTCTCGAAATTATAAAAATATGCTTTCAGTGAAAATTTTTGTTGATTTTGTTCTAGCAAAAAATATAAAATAAAATATCGAGAATTAGCTCAGATTTTGCTCAGAACCGAAACAAACAATAATTGTAGAGAAATGTTGTATTCTTTGAAGTGAATCGTATCGACCAAATAATAAAGAATAAAATCAAGTAATAAAGTATTGGATTTTATTGCAAAATAAATTGAATTTTAACTGATTTCTGAAGCTTTGGTTTTATAGCTGAGAGCTATTATTTAAATTAAATTTTACCAAAAAATTAACTCAAAATAATTAAAATCGTGAAAATCAATGATTCAGTTAAACACAATTTTCTAGGAAAAGGAGTGAAATAATTATAGTCTCGAGTTTTGATTTATTGATTAGCGTGAAATCTTGGTAAATTAACCATGGTAATTAGCTCTTTTCTCCCGTAAAATCGTAAATTTGGGAAATATATAGTTTAAGGAAATGAAAAGAAATTTCATGTCAACTGAAAATTTGATTTTGAAAACTATATAATTTAGGTTATCATAGATCCTATTTTATTGAATTGAACACAAACTTTATTAGTGCCTTGGTTATTTCATTTATGAAGGAGAAGTTTAATATTTCTTTTATGACCAAATTTCAAATTAAAGCCATCAAAAACAGCAACAAAACCATATAATATGTAATCCTTTTTCACATTAAAAGTACTTTAAATGTTATTTCAAATCCGTTTCAAAAGTGAATCTAAACTTCAAAAACAAAAATTTCTTTTAAAAATATTTTCCGAGAATTCGATGAAATTCTTGTTTCAAATATTCTTTGATTTAATGGAAAGGAATAAACATCTCTTAAAACTTCTCTTAAGAAATACTTTTATTCACTGAAACTAAAACCCAAACACAAAATAATTGGATATATTTTACAGGAATCGATAGCAACTCATTTGAAGAAATTGAACAAAAAGTCAACAAAAATGAAAGCATACCTGCGCTGAAAATTCCGTTTTCTATTTGAAAATGACTTAATGTATCGATAATGAAAAAACCAGAAGAAGGGGTTAACACTGATGTGAAGATATGGGCCAAACAAACACAAATAGTGAGAACCCAACCCCAATGACCCTCAGGATAGTAATGTTGATGTATTGTAACGGCTTTTGGATCATCAGGTGATAGAAGAGTGTTGTTGAGTCCATTAATCTCTACTTTATTTACAGCATTTTGAGGTCTTCCTATATGAATACCAGATAAGTCTCCCCACTCATGTTTACAAAGGGCTTTACGATTAAGAGTACTATCACTGGAACGACGGCTTCTTTCAATTAAATTCTTCTCAATTGAGTTACGGTTCGCTTGAATTAAAGAATAAGAATTAAGAAAATATGGAGATTTTGCTTCGGAGGACAGCTTTGCCTTCGAATGTAATAGTTTTCGATTAATAGGAAATGTTGACTTAGGCTGTGCTATCGGCACAGGAGCTTTAGTAGCAGTGCTTTGAATACGAGTTATAAATGGATTGGTTTGTTTAAGAGTGACATCCATGACATCCATGAGATTTCCATTATCTGTTGTCAACGAAAAAATATTGGATTTCTTGCGTTTATAGGGAAGACCTGTTATGGTCGCTGTCGGTATCGCTGTGTTCACTTTGGAAGCCCTCGTTTGAAGGGGTCTTCCGTATAGTCGTTCACTTTCTTCTTCTTCATTTGAGGAACAACTAGTCGATGGAACAGATGGTGGCGAAGGAAGGGTCGGCGGAGTGACATATTTTGATATCATAACTGATGGTCTGATCCAATAATTGAATTATTTTCACAAATACTGAACCGAAAACAATTGATTTATTGTCTCTTCATTTTTGTTTGTTTTTAGAGATAAGTCAACGAAACTTTTTATGAGTTTCTCTTAATTTGATAATTGATTGCAAATATAAATCAAATGTCAAACAAAAACAATTTTCAAATAATAGCCACTATTAGACACTATTAGACAATATTAGACACTATTAGACACTATTAGACACTATTAGACACTATTAGACTCTATTAGATATTTTTGACTCTCAAACAACTTTCAGATACAAATCAAAACTTAAATGTAAGTCAAAAACGAAAAACTTTTCGTTGAAAACTCAACCAAATCTTTGGCTCATATCAGATGTGTTGGTCTCATGAGTCGGAATAAGAGGAGGAGTTAGACAATTGTCACAACACATATAACACATTTTCAAAGAAATGCTCCGAAACAGTTTGACTGTCTTTGACTGACTCTAACTTAATGCCAACGGAGAGGAAACACTAATGCAAGCGATCGTTCACTTGTTGTAAGAGTCTAAGAGTCAGTTCACTATTCATACAATTTTATATTCTTTCAAAACAATACATGAATTATACAATACTTTTGAGTTTTGACTCCAATAATACTTTCTTTGACTCTCTTTTCGAATATTATTATTAAAGAAAAAACAAATAAATGTGAGCCAATGTTTGGCAACTGTTTGGCAAAAGTGCCGGTAAGGCAGTAGTAAGAAGTGATTACAATTGTTTTGATTACCGATTTTCACCAAAAAACTATGTCATTACATCAAATGAGTATAATTTCCCGACGAAAACACTTTTAGTGAAACAAAATAAACATAAGAATAGACTTGAAATCAATGAAACATTTTTTCCGCAAAAATTCTTTAAAAGGCATTTCACTTAAAAGCATTTCTCTTTGGCTTAAAAAATAGTGAATAAAATATACGGAATGGGCTCTAAGACAGACCAATATTTAGATAGTTGTGAGTCGTATCCCTTTAATACAAGCGATGAGTTGAAAGACACATCGAAAGGCACACGACTTGAGTCAGGCGTAAAACGATTCGCCTTTTTTCCCAATGAATTGTTTCATAAGCGATGAAGTGTTAACACATTTCTGTTCGGAATAATAATGATAGTAATGATCGGATCAACTGTTCCCAAATGGAGCAGAAATATTACTTCTATAGACTCCACACTTTTGAATATATATTATTAAATGAATTACAAAAACGGCATAAAAATCAAATGTTTAAGTCTTGAGACTCATTAGAGAAAATCCTAATAAACGAGTGATTGGATGACTTCCGAACATTTGCCAAAAGTTGTAATTAAAATCATTTAAATGATTAATTTTACGCCTCATAACCCCATATAAGCCTTAATTTTCAGGGAATAATTGATTTCAACGATTTATTAAAAAATTATTTAATCAAATAATATAACTCTAATATATATAATAATTTATTTAATCTAATTATTTAATGATTGATAAGAAAACAAATAAACTTCACTCAAAAAATAATATTAAAATTAATTAACTTTTTATATTAGAGTCGAAAACATAAATAGACTAAAAATATAACTTCACTTATTGTCGATTATTTTTTATTTTTTTTACTCGTTTTGAACCAAAACGAACGCAAAAATAAGAGAAGGACTCGATTTGAGAAAAACATAGTCCAGACTTCTCTATAGTCTTGGCTCTCTCTCTATGCTCTTGGAAAAACTTTTTTTGTTCTCATTTCGATCGAAAGCACAAACAATTTGTTTGTCGGATGTTTTGATGTCATGAAATGCATTATAAAAAAACAAAATGAAAAACTGGGTCTCTATTAAGCCTTAGGTAATTGACTTGACTTAACTCAACTCGTTTTACAAAACAGAATAGCAATCATTTGTCCAAAAACTCTCTCAAACTTTTATTATACAACTCTTTAGACATTTAAATAACAATTGAATAGACATTGAATTTTAAATTAATTATTTGATAAACAAATAATCATTAGTTATTCAAAGCATTCATTGACTATTTGGACCAAAGGGTCAGTGGTTTTAAGAAGTGCTTCAAAAGATTATAGTTTTAAAGAATTCAAACCAAAATTAATTATTTCCTGAAACATAACTTTTGACACCAATTAGTAGTTTTAATTCGTAACTAATGTCGAGGTAATGTCCACCAATTGCATTAAACAGTCATTAATTGTGTAAATGAATTCGTCGTCTATTAATTATCATTAATTTTCACTAAACATTTGAACCTTTAATTTCAATTCTGAATAATTTATGATTGAATTTATAAAACCAAGGCTTAATTTATGCTAGATTTTGCAAGTGGCAAATTTTTTTGACACAACTTCTGCTGATCTTCTGATTAGATATAAGTAAAGAATTTAAAGCATTACTTAATTGATAAATAATTAGCATGGTAATCATTTGAAGCCTTCATTATTTAATTTGAGTGACATTTGGTTTTAATTTGTTTTAATATTGAATTAATTTAAGAATTTTTGAATTTATTTTATGATAAAATTTTTATCATTAAATAAGAGTCTGATATGAAAAGAGTTGTTTAAAGAGAAGAGCGAACTCTTCTGACATACATTAGAACTAAACCATTGATTTTTATCCAAATTTTTTTTTGTGATTAACACAATTAATAGCATTTAGAATAACATAATTGGATTAAAGTTGAAAATGTCATTAAATTTAAACAAATGTTAAGCTTTTTAGGCATTTATTTGTTTCTAAATATAGAAAAGATATTAAATCTATTTATATTAAGTGATAGTATTTCACATCCATTTTATCAAAAATCACTTCTTCTGTAAAATTTCCAGCAACAGTAGCAATAGTAGCAAGCAACATTTCAAAAAGTCAAAATAAATCAAAAAGTAATAAAATAAATAACTCAATAATCCTCGAATTCTTTCATCTTTTTTAAGAAACATTTGTAGAAAAGTAAGAACTCTCTCTCTCTCCCCTTCCCTCTCTCCCCCTCTCTCTCTCTCTCCATCTCCCTCTCTCCATCTCCATCTCTCCCTCTCTCTCCCTCTCTCTCCCTCTCTCTCCCTCTCCCTCCCTCTCCCACAAACGATACGTCAATCGAATCAAAAGGAAACAGTAATTTCTAAGACAAGTATTTTGTGACACATTTGGGAGCGAATGTTAGCACTGGTGTAACTCATTTTGATTATTTGCTCGACGTTTATATGACTAAGAATTGGTGCCGATATTTATTTGAATGAAATGAATGTCACAAAACGACCAAATAATGTACTTTTTATCAAATATTTTCATTGATTTCATTCAATAAAAGCCTATTTAAAAGCTTTCAAATAAACGGATCGGAAACTATTTTTTTTCTCAAAAGTTGTTAAACTTTTAAAAATTACCCCTTTTTATCATCAATGGCTTAAAGAGAGACATTTTATTGAATTTAAAGTCAGGAAAAATGAGCCGAAAAAAAATCATTAATTATAATATGAAAAGCAAGTGATGTAAATGAGTTATCTATTAATTTTATATTCGCACTAAAAATAAATTGCCGTAAAGTATAGTGGCATAAGTTATGGGCAAAAACATTAATTTATGTTAAGCTGGATCATTTCATGAATAAATGTTTGTATAATTTTGTCGTATGTCTAGTCCTTAAACCATATGAATTGACTAATTCTGTCCATTGGCTCCAAATGTGGGCCTAATGTGGGTATAAAAACAAAACCTTTTGCATAATATCCCAAATTTACGATTAGTTTTCATTTTTAATTCACAAAATTTCTTTTAAAATATCATTTTCTAAGACTTGTTCTCTGTAAAAGCCTTTTAACCCTTGGTATACATGAATATACTATGATCTAAAATTGAGTAATCTTGGAAAATCTACTTTAAAATTCAATCACGAATTAAGAATTAGTTACTCCTTTTAATGAAAAATTTCATTAAATGGAGTTTAAAGAGACTGACTTTTAGATCAATTTATTTAAATTTATTTAATTAAAAAAATATTTTTAATGCTTTAAAATTGAGTTTTAATTTCAATAATTTAAAAATAAGTGAAACAAAATTATGTTTTCTTTTTTAAAAAACACTTCACTAGAAATACGATTAATCTTAAAATATATGCTTTTGTCATAATTGGCTCACTTTTCAGTAAATTGAGGGCCAATTTTCATAATGTCTTCAGACAGACTCAGGAGACTATATATTGATAACAATATTTGGTACTAAAAATTTGTTGATTTATTTCACAGTTTTTTTAACGATTAAAGTTTAAAAGTCATCCGTCTTTTGAATGACTGATGTTTTGTTAGGAAACAACAATCAGTTTAGAATTTTCTGATTATATTCTAAGAGAGTATACAATAGAAGAGTGACTTAACATTAATTTTACTATCGATCAATTTTTTTTTATTTTCCTAAAAGCATCAGGGTTGTTTAGATGAGCATCTTATGCAGTAGAAAAGACGAATTACTCAACACATTTGACCAAAATTGGGGGGAATTTCTTTCATAGATGTTAACATTAAAACAATGAATTCCGGTATAAACCGAAGAACTAATGAAACATTTCCTCTGAAAAGCAAAGGAAAGTAAAGGAACTAAAGTTTTGTTTCTCAAAAATTAAGAAATTTTTTCCCATTATTTTGAAATAAAGAGATTTATGTTTAAAACTCATTAAATTTGTCGAATCCATTAAAATGATTAATAAGTTTTTTTTAATCATTTAGTGCTTCAAATTTAAAATTAGTTACAAATTTTATTAAACATTTTTGGAAATCCCTTTCTTAAATGTGTTCTTTTAAAAATTAGTAAAGTACTCTTATGACTTTTAAGATAACTTTAAATTAAAAAATCTTCAATTTTGACCAAGATAAGACTATCAAAATTTAATATATTCCTTGTAGACTTTCAATTATTTTTGAGAACAACTTATAATAAATTTGGACTAAAATGCAAAAAACTCGTGAAAATAAGCTCTTATTAATTAATTTTACAAAAAAAAAAAATTCAAAGAGATTTTTGTTATTTATATTTAGTTTGAATTGAAATTCAAAATTTATATTAAATTCGATTTAAATTTATTATTTGGAGCTAAAATTGTTTGCATTTAATAATCTCTTAAATTATGTAAAATTTGAAACAACGAGAGTATACATAGAGGGCAACAAATTTAACAAATCATTTCCAGGTATTCTAATGTATTTTTTTTATTTAGAAAAATTGGAACTTTTAGTTAAAGAATGATATAAATTATTTCCTGGTTATTTTTATTATTATTAATTATAGCTGATAATTTACGATAGATATTTTCTGTCAGGACTAACTAGATAAATACTTATTTTTTGTCTGAAAATAATGAAGATATGATATATAGTCTAGCATTTATGGTGTCCTTGACTCGAATTCTAAGAAAAATTTTAGTCATTTCATAATAATTATTAAGGATTTGTTGGAATCTCTGCCTATCGTTAAGTTATATAAAATAATAGGTTTAGTTTGGATTTAATTAAGTTTCAATGAAGTGATCGATTAGAATCTAATCATTAGATGAAAGCCAAGGAATTATTCCGTGACTATTATTATAGTCAACTCTAATAATAATATAAAGAAAGTGTTGACCTAAAACTCAATTGATTATAGAATGAAGAGTCATATACTAAGACAATGTTCTCCGACTAAAATAAGAAAAGTTAAAAAGAGAGTGGAATTAGGGCTCTGATAGAGTTCTGTCACAACAAATGCATTACTCGAATGAAAAATAAATGAAATGACAGAAAAAGTTTGGTTTCGAAACTTAAAAAACTGAAAAAATTCTACAGAAAAATGATTTATTAGTCAAAGAAGTCACTCAAATGCATGTAATCCATCAAATTTTATGCGCAAATGTTTTTCAGTTTATGATTCAATTTTACGCAAACGATAAAGAATTTGTCGGATAAGGGTTTACCTGATTTTACGAGTGATGTCGAGTCGTCTTTAGTCCAAATGAAGAAATATTTAAGCGCTGAACCAAAACTTAACTGAATTCCTGCAGTTATGGCGTGAGCTAAGGACACACATATGGTGACGACTATCCCCCACTCGCCCTCTGGAAAGTAGTGGTGATGGATAGTCGCTCGACTGCGCCGGGTTATAAGCGAACGATTGTCACTATAGAGAAGATGGAAATTCCCAATACTGTCCCGGTTTTTAATAACTGTCGGCTCTTCGATGTCAAACGTCTGCAGTTTTGCCGGTGCGCTCAGACGTCGCAATTGTTTGGAGTTCTCTCCTTTTGATATATTATTATCTAACGGATGGCTTTCCATTTGGTTGCAAATAGTGTTCAATATATTACTTATTCTCTATGTTTTACTTCACCACAACTTTGGATAAAAATAAAAGAAATATTTATTTGAATTCCAAATTCAATGGAAAAGTATTCAATTTTCTCTTCAAAGTATGTCTCATAACAACTACTTTTGACAGAAATTTGGTCTGAATTTTCCTCCAGAATGTCATCCATTGAAACTTAAATCCGTTTACGAATTGACTCCAAAATTGAAGTTTTCTGTAGAAAAAGATTAATAAAATTTGTCGTCAAAATACACTCAAAACTACTAAAAGAGAGAATAAAATAAAACGAAAGAAGAGCTCATTTTAAAAATAGATTCAAAAGTAAAAAAAGAAGTTTTGCTTTACTTTTTGTCAGTCATTCCTTCCGAAGAGTTTTGTTTTCCGGAAACTATTGGTCTAATTGTGAACTAAAATATAATGACTGACAGACTGTCACTAAATTTTGAAAAATATTTTGAGAAAACTTTTTGAAAACCTTTGAAGTGACACTTGATTTGAGACGGAAGAACTAAACACTACAAAAGTGCAATAGTGTGCAAAGTGTGCTAGAATACAAACAACAAAAAGAGTTAACTTTCAATCATTTCTATTCAATATTCAGTTCATAGTCTTGGAGTTCATAAAATTTAATGAATTCTTGTCTGTGATATGCAATAAACACTTCGCTGTAATAAATATAATCTACTTTTTCGACACTTTTTTATCAATTATCAGATATTCACGAATGCATTACAAAAACGTATCAAAAATGAAAAGAGAATTCACTTTATATATAAAGATATAAAGTTTTGATGCCTTCAAACAAAAATATAAAGAAAAATATATTTTATACAAAAGAAGTTTTATATGAAAACACAATTTTTGTTTATATACTATGTTTTCATAAACTTTTCTTGAGTATAACTTTTTGCTAGATTAACTGCACAGTAAATGACACGTCTGTTCAACTGATTCGAGGAAATACTGACATAATTTTCTGAATAATAAAAATTTTATGACATAAGAATATAAACCAATATTTGATAAAAATATTTATAAATTTATAGAAAATATAATAAAAGAAATTTAAAATTACTTTTCTTTTATATTTTACTCATTATTTGTGTTTAATTGAAATCTTTATAACTAATTAAAAGAATTGATTTAAAGACATAAATCATATTTTCAATCATTTTTATTGATTAGAAAACTTGTAATAAAAATTTTCAAAACCAGTTTAAGCATAAAAATAAAAAGGTTTAAACAAATAAAAAAATCACTACATTTATGCCATTTTGTTATTAAATTAAGAAATTGAAGATCTCTTTTGGTTTTAAAAAGATAGTAAATTAAATTGTATAGTTTTAAAGAAATATAAACTAGCATAATCATATTAAAGTTACAAATAGTATATTCTGAAATATTTATGACTCAAAGGAATAAATATTTATCAAGCTAAAATTTTAAAAACTGAATTTTATTTATATTATAATTTAGAAAACACGAGTTTATAAACAATAACTAGAGTAATTCTGAAAAAATATCCTAGGAAATTCAAAACATTATTATAATCTTTTTTAACAAGCAACATTTATAATCCCTTGATCAAAGTACCCCGCTTTAAAATTAAATCCCTGAGTTTATGAATTGCATGAATTCAATTTGAAATATTTGGAATATCAAACAAATAAATTTAGCTTGTTAATATTGAGAGAGGGATGTGTAGAGGAGAGAGATAGAGAGGGAGTCATAACAAGACTGTACTTTAGTCTTAAATGAAGTTAAAAATTCATTTTTTCAAGAAATTGATTTAAAATATCAATATATAAGTGATTTATATAATTAATGTTTTGTAAATTTCTTTTTGAATGACTTTTTGAATAATTTTGAAATTTCTCTTAACATAAGTTTTTTTTTCTTAAAAAAATCGATCGATTTTTACAGATTTTAGACAACACTGTCTCTCAATTTGAATATAAATTGAAGACTCAAAAAATCGATTGAAAGAAATGTGATATAAGAAACTAAATAAAATGAATCGAATTTCATTTAATCTAGCAAATTATTATATTTTTGCTTCGATATTTTACTTTTTTTCATTCAGATTTATAAACATGCAAACGAAATGATAATAATTGATGATTGAAACTAGTCTATAGTTTTTTGGTAAATATTATTTTTTATTAAACTCTTTTGTTGTTATTATTATTTCCTTTAAAATAGTTATGAAACGGAAAATATTGAATTACTTTAGTTTCAATTATTCCTTAAAAATGAAATCATATTCAATGAAAACTCTATTAAATATGTTTGAACTCTACTTTTATTTTTGTTGTTGAGTTTAGTCCGCATTTAATTGAAACGGAAAAAAATATTTAATATTTTTCCGATAATCGGATTTAAGATTATCTAAGACTACACTAAAAGAGTAAAAATACAAATGCAATGAAAGAAATAAAAAAGGAGTCAATTTTGGTGGAGTCTATTGAGAAAAAGTTAATTATTAACGAAAATTGTTGTTTCTCTTTGAGTTTGACGTCTATTCAAATGAGTTTTATGTTTAATGAAAGGAAAAGGATTTCAAATGAGTTTTGAATTCAAAATATTGACCAAAAACTGAAAGCAAAATCCCATTTCATTAATGTTATATCCATTTGTTTGGCTTTATTCAATCATCCAGGCAAATTTTATTCTTATTCTCTTAGAACTAATGAATCTATTATTGAGAGAGAGATGTGCTCTTCCAGTGAAGATCATAAGCAATAAATAAAGGGAATTATTTGCCCACTCTTTCTAAGACTGGAAATGATGTCAAAAAAATAATTTTATTATATTTTTTTTCAAACCAAAAGCAGACTTCAATTGTCAACAAATAAGGTTTTATTTGAGATCTTGATTTGCCTTTCAATAGATTCACCCGAATAGTAGACTAACATTAATCACTCTCTTTTTGTTTGCTGAAATACCCGGATTCTATTGAAAAATATTAAGAGATTCTTGTATTGACACAAACTTACATTCGATTCGAGTTGTCTATCGTTAGAAGAATAATATAACAAACAGTTATGTAATCATTAAACAGACAAACGTAAAGACCAAACACAACAAACACAGAGAGAGAGAGATCACACTTTTGTATAGCACACGAAAAGTCTCCAAATCAGAAGTGTGTCAAACGACTATCCATTGAATAAATTATAATTTTATCGATTGTCTAACGATTTTGACTTATATTCAAATGATTTTTCAAAAACATATAAATAATTAATTGTCGTTTTCTGAAGCCTTTTATCAGATTATATTTGAAAAGAAAGAGAAATAAAAATAGAAAAACATTTGAAATGTTTTCAATCACTGATTATATAGTTTTACGAATATTCTAGGAATTCATAAAAACAAAATTTTGTAAATAAAATATTCGCACGAATTCTGTTTTACCAAAGAATAAGTATTCACTTAAGACTCACTTAATTTCAACGATTCAACAGATTTTAATTTTAAACATAATTTTCCGCATTTCGACAATTTGTCAGTTAATGAGAAAAAGTATCCCATTTTATGCCATCATTAGTGATAAAATCATAACAAAGAATTATATGAAAAATCCTTTCGTGCAAAACATAAATTATTTAAAAATGTAAACAAAAATGAATAAAATTCTGTACATTATTTGGCATTACTTTTGCCAATGATTTAACGGATGGTATAAAAGATATAACAAGATTAGTGAGAGTAACATAACTAACCTGAATATGTTTGAAAAGCAGTCATTTATCATAAGTGAGTCAACATTTGATCCAAAAATTTGCCTCCAATTTAGTCGACCAAATATCAAATGATTTGCGGATCTCTAATAAAAATGTGTTAACTATTCGTCAGACAAAATACCAAATGTTATGACTTGTGGTTCGACTCATGAGAAGAGCAGAAAACTCTTCAAATACGTCGGCGCTTAAAGACATTTGGAGAGCGCTTCCATCACTTGGTTTAAGTTCTTCAGTTGTGAACCAATTGTTGTTCAATTGAATTAAGTTATATTCAATAGAAGGATATAAATCCTAATCAGACCTTATTTATTGCCAGTATTTTATTATTTTCATTATTATTTGATTTACTCTAAGATTAAATCCTAGATTAAATTAGATATTTGTCGTCACATAATCTAATTAAATATAAGCCTAAACTTATTTTTTCCCTAAAAATTCAAACAAAAGAATTCTGTTTTAATAAATTTAATTTAAATTTCTTTTGTCTTATTATCGGTTTATTATATGATTAATGAGATTATTCTCATTTAAATTCTTTTAGTGTTTCACTTGAAATTGAAAATTCTAATCTCTTGACAGACCAACTCATGTTTCACCGGCAAAATGTGCTAGATAAGATACCTTACAGTGTCAAATTCTGTTGAATCAGTAATAATATCGTAGAATGATCCATCTTCAATATCTTCAATATCTACAAACCTCTGCAGAAACTTTTCTTTTTCAATGAAATTTGAAAACCAAACAAAAAACTCAATCTTTGATTTATAACTCAAAAGGAAAGCATTGGAAAACATTTTGCTTGTGATAAGGATCTAGCTCAGATTTAATTTTTATTTCTCTAGGGGTTAAAAATAGCTAGCTGAAAAATTATTTAATCCGTGAAAAGGATGACATTTACAGCAAAAATTTTAGCGCATAATTAATGGTAATTAAATGTTTCTCCACGAGTAATCTTATTGTGTCGAAACACAATTTTGTTTCATTAAAAAGAAATTAGAGAAATAGGAAAATCTTGACTAATGTTAGAAAATGTTAGCATGGTAATATACATTTACATGTTATCTATGACAGACAAAACACTTTTGTAATTAATGAGTCGTTTATAATAAATTAAAAATAATCCGCAAAAACTTTATATCTTATGACTAAATCCTTAATTTATTTTCAAATTATTGTTTTTTATGAAATTATTTTTAATAATAAATGGCTGAAAATTCGACCAAGGTACTTATAAACAGAATTAGGAAACGTATCTCTTATTTAAATCTAAGAAATTGTTTATTATTTGTGACAAAAAGATGAATAAATTAATAAAAGAAATAAATATAACATTTATTTAGTTTTACTCGAATTTTATTTTTTTTAATTAAAAGTGATTTCATAGGAAATAATTGTTATTATCGACAAAACTTTCATTAATTATAAAATTTAAGTTTGTTTTGACCTATTTTTCGGTTTTATAAATAAAAGACAACAAAAAAAAAAAAGATAATTGTCGGACAGACCGATGATTGTCCTAATAATCATAAGTCAAAGCTTCCGGAGTTTGCAATTAGTTTTAGAGCTGACCTCTCATTAAGTGTTTGGTAAGATTGATGTCTTCTCTAATGCATGAAATGAAGATCCAATAAAATAATACTTTTTTATTATTTGTTTGGACCCGAATCTGAGTATTCTATTAGTGTTTAACCTGTTTTTCTTTATGATCGCAATCGTGACCATAAACTCACCCAATAGTCATTCGTCCGTAAACTTCTTGGCACAGATCGCACATTAACTCTCTCCTATTGATCCAATCGTATGATAAGTCAAAGCGATTACCAAATCTCTGGTCAGTATTGTATTTAACGTCAGAACACAAACTTTGCATTAGATTTCTGTTGACTTTTGTTTCAAAAAGAAAACTGAATTCTGTTTTTACTTCAATTCCAATGAATGTGAGTTAAGTCAACTTAAATATTAAATAATCACTAAAATTAATATCTCTCTCAGAGAATACTCTGACTTTAACTATATTTGAGTGTTTGCGTGGGTTTTGATGTTTTATATTTAATTAAATTATTCAAACATTAGACTTAATATATAAAAAAGATATAAAAAGATGTTATTTTTCTTATCATTTATTTGACTTTTAATTTAAAGACGTTTTCAATCATATTCTCAACACTTTTTGTTTATTTCATTTCATTTTAGATTAAATTGTTTGCAATATTTCTGGTGTCAGCTATGATAGTACTGACAGTACCAGCAATGGGTGGCCATCACGGGGGGCGCACATATGTTAACGTATGGAGAGGGCCATCCCACGGACACGGCGGACATGCTTCTTTTGGCTACCATTTCAAACATCCCATTCACGATGGTAAACATGGATAGGACAGAGTCTTAATGATTGTTTGTTTTTTGATGATTGTCTGCAAAATCGTCTAAAAGTGTTTTATTTTGGAATAATTTTTATTTCTTTTGTCAAATAATTTCAAAAATAGTTTTCATTATTTGGGTTAATGTTTTCAATTTCATAGTTTTTCAAATAAATTAAATTTTATGCTCCACTAGAAATCATTTTACAAAACATGTCTACAAATGTCTTCACTCATATTCTACTGTTTTGTGTCATTATTTTCTTTGAATTTTTATTTTTCAATTTTCACTTATCATTAAATATTTTTTTTAAAAGACAAAAATCCTGGAAATTGTATGAATTTGTCTGCAATAATAACCAGGTTCAATTTAAAATTTAACTATTAAATTTAAATGTTATGGTTATTGGTATAATTTTTTTAGGATTTGTTTAATAGTTGTATCTAGTTCAACTTTTTTAAAATAATTGATTGTCTAAAAACATTGCAAAAAGTAAAATCTGATTCAAATTAAATTGAAGTTAGGACAGTTTCTATGTCAGACAAGATTTCTTTATTCAATTATAAATTGTATGAATTGTAGTGCAAAGAAGAGTCGGCAGTCCATCACTCAATCAAATTGAAGTCACTTTTAAACAATAGGAGACCGAAAATGTTTGTCTTTACTTCAGTTTTGATTAAATCAAATTAGTTTCGGTTCAATCGTTTTAGAGTTCTGTCATTTTGTTTAACTGACCCTAAATTGTGGTCAACAAAAGTTACCAACAATTTTATTAAAATACTTTTATTCTTCTAAAAAGTATCCAATTCTTCAAATATTTTAAAAGAAAATGTTATTAAATAAGAATATGTAGTAAAATGTGTAGAAATGAAAACATTTTATGTAAAACATAAATATTTTACTGAAATACTTGAAATGAGTGACAATTTTGTGACTCGAATTTAAATGAAGTTTTAATACGATTAAGATTTACGACATTTTATTTAAGACCAAATATTTGTGATCTCATTCTTAAGACTTGAGTGCAATTAATTAAATGCTAAGAATTTTAAGATATAAATCACTTTATGTGTAATTTACCATGTTACCATATGTTTACCACGTTAATTGCTGATAAAATAGCCTTCAAATAGTTTTAATGAAAATTCAAACATATTTCAAATGTTTTATAATTGAGATTAAACTTCAAAACCAAACGATTATTTGTTAGAATAAAAGCCTTTTTAAACACAAATTTCTATGATTTTGTGTTCAAACTATTACTTTGTAATGAAAACTAAATACTCGTGGTTTTGGTTTCCTATCATTTAATTTCTATTTACTTAAATTCAATTGAATTCTGTTAGGAATTAACTTTTTATCAGTGAATGTGTATGTAATCGATTCTGATATAAAGTAAGACTACAATTACGGCATTCAGAGTAAAAAAACGTTAGAATTATTGAATTATAAGAAGAAGTGAGGAAATCAATAGTGAAAGAAGTTATTATAGGACAGCATATCATTCTCTGATTCCCACATTTGATAACAACGTTTGAATCATTTAATTGAAGTGATTCTCTTCTAATCACTTAGAGATACATCACTAATGAACTTCACTTAAAAGGTTAAGAATAAAGGAAAGGATAAATACATCTTTGATTATATACTCTTTGACTCTTATTTAATCGCAATTTAAACACCAAATGAGTAGAGAATGAATTGAATACACAAAACATCGTTTGAGTAACTCTTTGTTAAATTTTGCTAAAAATATTTTTTATTAAAATTAATGTTAATGTTCCTGGATAATAGCAATGTTGATGTCAAGAGTAAATAATTCAATTTAATTTAATTTTCCTTTGTTTGGAAGAATTGGCATAAAATCACATTAATTTAAAATATTGTCTCTTATTTAATGTTTTAACTGATAAAACATTAATGAAATTCTCTTAAATTTTTCAAGAAATGGGAAAATTCACTGCAATTACACAAACATTAAATCAATTTTAATCCCAAATAATCGAAATTTTTGCTATTTTAGACGTTTGGCACAAATAAAATAAATTAACACTCGATTGAAAGCGAATCAACTGTTGTTAAGTCGATCAATAGATTTGGACCGAAAGACCCATATTTCCACTCTTTTATGGCACATCTTTAGTTGGTGTGATATCAGTGCCATACCAGAGTCAAACCAGAGTCAACTAGTATTATGCGCTTCGAAGTTGACTTATTGATGAATCCATTAGACATGGTATTAGCAGTGATTTGACATTGCTACATTTTATAAGAACCTTTATTGTAGAGATAAACTAATCTATTTCTGAGTATTTATTTCACTCATTAGTCAACTTAATTAGAAAAAAGAAAGGATTGCTTTGATTTGAGTCATAACTAAATTTATATCTCATTAAAATTGATTAATAAGTTTAGCCATCAGTTATTATATTTTTGTTTTTATTTACAGGGTCTTGCAGAAAGTCGGTGCACAATATTGTAGCGTAAGGGAACTTGGGGTAGCCCTCGGGATTACCCGAAA
>JAQIXI010000619.1:0-20738 GCA_034700165.1 Galumnidae sp. Gr-Ori-00277
CACAACTCCACACAACTCCTGCACCACCACATGTACATTCGTTAGGATTAAAGGGTGAAGGCTATACTTCTTTGCTAACAATCGTTACTTTGGTTATACTATTCAACAAAAAATGTGATTTCAATTAACAAAAATTCAAAGAAGTGTTTCGTTTGGTATAACTTTCACTCAATTCTTGATCTGATTTGAGATGAAATAAAATTTGATATCTGTTTGATATGAAGAGCATCTGATCATCACTTTTAAGTTCAACGCGTGTGGTATTACAAGACAAGAGTTGTATTACAATGACCCGACCCAACCCCAAGTGAGTGGACAGTAGTATTAGTGCCACACATGTGACGATCACAATAAAACGTTTATTGTAAACGTCAGGTGTAGAGACAAATAAGTTGTAGAAAATGTGAACCTCATCAGAGCACAGCCCAGTCTATCAGTGTTGGCAGTATTTGCTTTCCGTACTGTACGCCACCCCAACTAAGCATTCAGTTATCAGAGGTCTGTTGATGAACGACCTGTCACCATTATGGCTTTCCGGCTTGATTTATCGAAAAGGCATGATTTGAGCTCACAGTCCACTACTAGTGAATCGCTTTTTATAAGTGAAAACTGAGGCACTTCTCACTGAAATACTTTATACTTAGCCGTGAATTCCATTCGAGTGAGTGAGGCATTAGTGGCTGAACCTTATATTCACTTCACTCTACACTAGTATTCAATTTAAAAAATAAAACTTCGATATTGAAAAGTTTGGTTTTACCAATGAATTGAGAGGAGTAAGAGCTCGTCATATGCTGTGTCGTGTGATGTGTTTTATGCCGTATATCAATACATCTCATGAATAACATCAATAATTAATCATTTTTAGGCAAATATTGAATAAAAAGGTTTTCCATTTGGAGT
The DNA here is from genome assembly GCA_034700165.1 of Galumnidae sp. Gr-Ori-00277. Lineage (NCBI taxonomy): Eukaryota > Metazoa > Arthropoda > Arachnida > Sarcoptiformes > Galumnidae > Galumnidae sp. Gr-Ori-00277. Next base: position 904 of record JAQIXI010000619.1, read on the forward strand.
TCCATTCAATTCAATATAAATTAATTTCTTATTAAAAGCATTAAATGTGATATTAATAAAGAACTCATTTAAAAAAGAGACCCAAAAACTAATGAAAAATATAATGAATGGACTGTTAGTCAAATCATTTAAATTTGAGATAATATAAGAGGCTTTACATTAATAAATAATTTCATCCTTTCAAATGTCCCAAAAATTTCAAGTATTTTCTCATTCCTATGACTTCCAGACGTGTGCTGAGGGCGGACTCGGACTTACTTGAAAACTATCGGTTTTATCAAAAGTTATTAAGTAGTTTTTTAAGACCATAAACTTCTGTTGATATACACGAGTGCCATATAAACGAAATTTGGTTTTTTTGTTGAAGTCGTGACAAATTAAACTGAAAATTGTGTCACGAATTCAACTCATTGTTTGTGAAAAGAGTCATTCAATCAAACGAAGCTTTTGACGAATATCTGGGCGTTTAATCACACGAATAGACGATTTACCCGAAACTACTGCCACAACCACTTTGGAGATAATCATATCAGACATAATGTATAACTAATAACTTGAATGTGGTTTATATACAATTAGTTAAAACTCATCACTTTTTGATTATTTCTAAAACTCATATCTCAAAACAAATCTGTTTTTTTAAAAATAAACATTTTTTTAGAAAATTTATATTCAAAACATAATTTCAAATAAATTAGTCAATGATTTTGTAAAATACATTTAAATCAAAAGTCTGTCGTTTGTTTGTTTGGTATGTTTTTTGATGGAAAAAAATCTGACGACGAATAGAGTGACCGAATAATAAGCAAAAAAAAACTCAAATTTAAAATGAAATCAAAGTGAAGTCAAAATGCAATTTAAGTTTAAATAACGATATCATTAGATATATGTTGAAAGAATGGTTCAGTTCATACTCCTCTAAACTATGTCTTTGGAGGGAATACCCAGAGTAGAATAAAAAAGAAATTAAGAAATGTGCTTGAAAAAAAGTTACTTTATTGCCGTCTTATGGATAAACAATGAGATATGAGATATGACCTAATATTTGAAATTTAAATTTAGAAATAATTTGACTCAAAGTTATTAAAATTATATTAAAAATAAATTTAAATAATAATAAATAATAATTAAGAATATCAGTAATATTAATATATTTATTTATCTGCCATATAGTTAACCTAGGTCATTCTTCTCAAACAGTACTTTGTTTTGGATTTGAATAATTTTAACTCTAGAGTTTGGAGGGTATATTTGAACATGCTTGTTTTAATCATCAGTCAAGTGATGGAAAAATATAAAACTAATAATAATAATAAATAATTATAATAAGGCTTTGAATCAGAATATTTGAATTCATTTTTTGTTTTGTTTTGCAATAATTTAAATGACTTCAAAGGTTTTCGTAATTAAAGCTTTGGTTAATAAATAGCTCGAAGCAATTATAACGAAATTAGTAATTAAATTAATGAATTTTTCAGATAATTTGGCAAAAATTCCACTAAATATCATAAATTATTAACATTAGTTATCAAACTATTAAATTATATTTCAGTCAATTATCACAACTTATGTTAAATTATTCCAATAAAAATAGAATTTCCAGTTTAATCAGGTGAAAATAACAAAAGTAAGTAGATGGAATTTTTCATTTTCATTAAATTGTGGTCTTAATTCAAATAAAATAAAAGAAAAACTCAATTAAAATAATGAAACTTTTGACTTATTTAAGGCATCGTTTTATTATATAATCCCGACATTAGGGGTAAACCCTATTTTCAAAACAAAATTCAGTTAAATTGAGTTAAGATAAGTTTACTTTTTAAGAGCCGCTCAGAATCTAATCTGAAATTCCACTGAAACTAAAATTTGAAATTTTTGTGATTAACATTCAAATAAAATTATGTGAAAAATAATTTAAGTTCAATAAAATGATCTAGCCCATCTAATTAATGTCTCTCTTATTGATAATATTAAAAACCATTATTTTAGAGAAGGTATCAAATCATAGCTAAAGTGTTTTACAATCGATTGAGTGGAGCGACATATCTCTCGGTTGGTTGGCTTATGTTTAGGCAAAGGTGCGCCCTCTCTCTCACGAGTCACCGACACATCACAATCAAAGAACTGAATTCAGTATTTTTTTAGCGAATTAGGAAAACGTGGAATAGAGTTGTTGTGAGACTTATCTCACTTTCATCTGAGGATTCAATACATAAATAATTGCTTTTAGTCTTTAAATAAACATTTCTTTAAGAGAGAGTATATTAGGGGTCAGTTGAGACAAACTAAGAGATGGTTACAAGAGTTGTGCCATCAAATTGCTTTGAAGGCAATAATCCATTGGCTAAATCCTGTCGGAGTCGAGTCAGAGCACGAAATGAAGTGATACTATTTTGCTAGTCATCAGCAGAAGCCATCTCGACTCCAGCACTTGACTAATGGCTTCCTGGCTGCGGCCAAACCTATTGCATGCACTGTTCCTTCCATTTACCACAATTTCCTACGACTGTTAGTCTTAATATTATTTTTGCACATCTTTTGGGCTGTTGTTGAAGACAAACAACGACATCATTGGCCTCAAACGCCAACATTGATATGCAATTGGACTGAGTTTACAATCTATATATCTTTGCCTCTAATTTATGAATAAGTTTTTATCGGTTTTTATCGGTTTCGCAAATTGTTTTATAGCACTCATCAGCTCTTGTTGTCAGACATCAGCACAAGTCGTGAGAATGTTTTGCTTAAAGTCTCCAAAAAAAAGTTTTGCTGACATTAGAGATGAATAATTATGGAAATATAATCTCTATTATGGGTGTCATTCACACAAATAAATCTGAATTTCATGCAAATCCAGTGCACATCCATTTCATCCATTCCCATCTCAATTCTTTTCCTTCAGAAAGAGTTATTAATGTTTTTGTGAGAGGAATGTCTTATTTTTGCCAATAAAAGGCATATTTTATGCTTTAAATTAGAATTGAGTTTTGAACTGTTCTGTTCTGTTCTTTTCTGGTGTTGTCTGAGTGTAAACAACGACGTTAAGGACAACAAATACATTATATATAATGTTTAGTGAATGGGTCTCGACATGAGAGTCCAAATTACAATAGAGTGCAACCAAATTCCTTTGGCATTAGAAAAGCTAAATAACATGTGTTTAGTCCCTCTTAAAAGTGTTGAGAAGTTAACGTTAAAAGAGATTTATTTGAAACTTTGTAACTGTTCTCCGGGATTGTGCTCCGGGTTCTGCTTCTGACAGTTCCAGCAAAAGAAGTTGTAGAAGTTGTAGATGGGTTAGAGCTGTCAATGTGGGTACGCCCTTCTAAATGACCCCAAACCAGCGCATCAGTCATTACGTCAGAGAAGGCTATTGTGGAGTATTGTGCGATATTGTGGTTATGTTGTTGGCATGTTTGCCGTTCTGTGCAATCGGCCAACACTTAATTCGCTAAACATTCTCAACAATTTAGGTCTTTATAAAAAAGATTGAAACCCAAACCATAGAAATCAATGGAAGCCAATTGCAAAGTAGTGTAATATAAGCGCACATTAACGTCACGCACCGATTGTCCCGATTGTCATCATTTATATACCAATTGTTCCCAATGTGTTCACTACTGTTCACTACTGTTCACTACTGTTCTCTCTGTTCGTCGTAAAGGAGGCGGAGACCATCTCTTTTACTAAACTTTTTTTTATGTATTATTTAAAAAATGCCACAAAATCTGCATTTGACTCTCAGAAGATAAATTATTGAGCATGGTCTTTAGACTAGGCTATGTATATGATCTTTTCATTTTTAAATATAAAAATCTAAATATAATGGTTTGGTTTGAATTTGAATAATAGACCGTTAAAGCCATATAAGCAAAGCTTTATTGCAATCCAAACAGAGAATACTTTTTTTGGTCTACTCTTTTGCATTCGTGCAAACCATTGCTTCTATTATACTGTTTGGTATATCGCTGTCCAAAAGGGAAACGTAGAGCCCTTAAGTGTGTGTTGGCTGACAGTGTTTGCAATAGTTACCAATGCTTGCAATGAGAGAAAGCGTCAAAAGTGAAAACTATGAGATGATAGATGAGATTCTGGTTAAAGAAGGCCTCTCTGGCTGTGCGACACGTTAGCACCCAGAAAATCGCATCAAATGCATGGCTACACACCCTTCACTAGGAGGTCATTTCACTAAAGATATTCATAAGTGCAAAGTTTAGTCTAGTTTTACTCTCAGGTCACTAAAGCTTTACTCAAGTTTACTCGAGTTAACCCAAGTTTGTTCAATACTAACAATAAATAGGCTCTCATTTGAAGCTTGTCTTTCAATAGTTGGCTTAACTCACTTTACTTATTTGCAAAAATAACAATTTCTCCAAATCATAGAAAACAACATTCAATTCGTTCGTAAGTTTTGATTCACAGAATCTCTTCAATAGTTGTGATACTCTTCTGTTTATACCATTTATTTGTTTCAATTTTTCTCACTTTCTATTAGAAACTGTACTTCTGTTAAGCTTTTAAAAAAATAATCAAACATTTGCTTTAACTATTTGTTCCTGTGCTCTACAGCGATGTTCACTTCTGTTCCTGTGCTGTCACTTTTCGACTGTCATTTGTGTCACATTCACATCATTTGACTCGTATTTTTCAAATGTATTTCTGTGTCTACAATACATTCTCTGACCGATTATATGAATTGTGAGACTTTTTTTCTGCTCAATAAATATACAGTTGAAGTAAAGTAAAGTCTGACGTTTACTTTTCATAGCTTTTGTGTCCAGACTGACAATAAAGCCAAAGGTCTGAAGGGTTCATACAATAACCCATAGAATGGAAAGAATTCCGATTAGAAATTCTTTAGATATGAATTGTTGAACTCATTGAACCCATGAATTATTTAATTGTATCCACGAAAATATTTGTTCATTTGCTAGAATCAACTCTTCTTTACATTCAATACTGAGGTTTCAATTGAAGTAAAAACGAGCCGTCATTTTATGTCAACAAATTGAAAGGAAAGCAAAACAAATATTTTATAAATTTAATAATTAAGAGAAAAATATTTTAATAAAAAAGAGATAAAGTATTTTGAACGCAAACAAAACAGTTATCAAAAGTTTCTCAGGCGATAAAACCACTCAAACCTGAGTCCAAATAAATATCGAACTCATTGTGTGTTAGTTTTGCTCTTATTATGATTTTGCGACAAATCACTAATAACAGCACTAACAGCACTCTTACTGTAGGACTGATTGAAACAACTCTGCCTTTTATCAGTATTTCAGATATAGAGCTCTTATCAATGGGATGAGACTCTTCACTGTTTCAATAGAGAAGAGTCCATCTAATTATGTGCCGTTCGATTTGATGATGGCCAGGATCATTGTTTTTGATCAAAGATTAAATTCCATTCATAATCTCAAAGATATGTAAGACATGCCATGACTTCAATCAAAGATTTGTTAATAAACATTGAAATGACTGAAGAAATAAATATTTGAAAACACTTTCACTCAAAACATCAATAAAATGAGTGAATTGAATGACATTTCTTAGAAAATTTGACGGAAAATTGCCCTGAGTACCCCTATGGAGAGACGATCCTGCTCATCAAATGGCTCTAATATTAGTCATCTATTATAAGCAAACATTTAGGATGAGTTTGTGGGGAAGTCAAACATTGCGGTTAATTTATGTGCTCTTTCTGTTGAGTCTCTCTTCTATTTATTGGAAACAGACGTTTAGATAAAATTAAGGCCTAAATATTGCCAACAATTTTGATGCCATAATATTTATAATCAAAACTTATGTTCTCTTCTAATATTTGACTGAAAATGTGTGAGAGTTAGGGCACAAGTGTAGCGCACTTATGAAACATAACTCGAGTACTTCTTATTTACTTTTAATATAATCTAAAGTAGTTTAAGATTGAAAGACATGTATATATGTTTAGAATAATTTTCAAAATTTGATTCCCATTTTCGCTAATTTATTCGATGATATTTTATTTTGATTTGAGTAAAACCGCAGTCAATATGAATGCATTGACGCGTATTTCCCAAACCTATGAATTTTCCATTCAGTAATCAAATAATTCATTCATTCAAAACTATTTCTGACATTTAATGTGATATAAATATGTTATATAAAAATAATAATCATTTTATATATTTAGAGGCAAATCACAGTTTACTCTAATCTTTGAGAATAATAGCTTTTTGTAGATAATAATGAAGTCAATTCAACTTCTATTCAAACAATTGTCGGTCGGATAACAGTATATATAATGTTATATAAGAGTTGATGACTTGGATCAGGAAATTCGATCGACAAAAGTCTCATTTTTCGAACTCAAAATTCTCTTTAAATACAATCGATTGCACGCATCGTATGTTTGTTTAGGAAAACTGCAATTTCCTTCAAAAGCTCTACTCTGGGAAATGCCATATCATCTGAGGAAGAGTCGAAGAAAGGATTGATTCGGTCTTGAATTCATTGTTAGCCAAACAAACACTGAAATAAACTAAGAATTAGTTCTCATTTTTCAGACATAAAAGAAAATATCAACGAAATGAGTGTTCCGTTCAATCAAATATCAGTTACAGAAATAATGTATTACACGATAATAGAATGGAAAGACGTCTGGAGTACGCGCGCCGGTGCGCCCCATATCTATACATATCATCATTTTTTGGGAACTGTGCAGGTATTCTATGATTACAAGTAGTGTTGATCTCCGTTTCTCTGCTTTCCATTGTTTGTTGTATCGATCCATTGACTAATAGTGAGCTCAGGTATTGTTGTGGTGTAAAATTCATTGAAAAGGCGGTCAGTTCTGTTGGCACTGATTTTGCACCGGTTCTAATGATAGACAAACGGCTCCGAATAAAAAAAGAGCACTTTTATAATGGTTTAGAAAATTGTAATTTGTTTGAAACACATCTCTAATTATTTTATTCTATTCGTGACCCGAGGGCTGCACCAACTCATGGTCTCTATTCCCCTTTCAGAGGGCTTGTCCTATGATTTTGGCGATAACGCACAATAAGTGCATAGACTGATAACGGAAATATTCATTTTCTTGTGCTGTGCCAGAGCTCAGCTCTAATTTAAACTCAAGTAAAGCACAATAAGAAGAATTACCAATAATTTTGTTGAAACCGACAACAATCAGTCGCTCGTGTCTGGCATCGAGTCTACAACACATCACAACAAAACTTATTCATTCAAATGACTTATCACCAGAACATCATATTCTGAGCTAACATTAGTGCCAAAAAACTTATTGAAAATGTTTTGAATTTTTTTTGAGTTTATGGTTAAGTATTGCATCACTTAAGTGGGCGTCGGTTTAGAAAACTTAGTCTTTCTTTTATCACTAATTTTTAGTTTATATTCTGTTTCAAAGTTTAATTTAAGCAAATGTTTGGACTAATGTCTGTGGGCGTCGTTTGCCATCAAATTAGAGAATAAGCATTTCAACAGATAATAGTATCGGTGCTCTCGTCAGCCATTTATACAATTGTATAGTTGTGTACAATATGTTGACAAATGAGGCAAAACATGAGTATATCTTTTCTGAAGTTGAAATACTTTAATGCAATCAAATTAATATATAATGCCTTCACATCCAGGATGTGGTCATTTGCAGTCATTTCCATTGTTATCCATAAATATGATGTCTCTTATGTGACTTTACGACTATTTCTGAAATTTACACAAAGAACTACTCATTTTAGGCGTACAAAAGGAGTACTTATTTCTGTGCATAACTAGAGTTCAATAATTGCATAAAAAATACATTAGTTTCTGTCAATTCATAGAACGGCATAAAAAATATTTGAAAATGTTTGACATCAAATCACAAGAAAACTAAATTACCAAACATTGTATTAACACTAATGGCTTTATGTCATAATTATCAGAAGGATTTTCAAGTCATTAATGCACTCAAATTCTGGAATACTTTGAAATTCTTGTAATAAAAAATATATATTTAATGAATTTAATGAACATTTTATTTAAATAAAAAAAATCTAATGATTTTTAAGCGTTCACTCACTTCAAGACTTTTCAATTATACAAAAAAAAATTTATAAAACTTTTAAATTTACTGAAAGTCAAACACTTTTACTAAAATTTTATTTTTTATCAGTTGATAAATTATCCTTGTTCAATTGCTACCATATTTTAAGGGATTAATAGTTTGTTAAATTCTTGCCTCGAATTAATTTTATTTAAGCAAACATTTTATAAAATACAAGTATATAAGATGAATAAGTATATAAGAGTTTAGTCTTTTATAGATCTTTGAGTGAAGGCATCGGATATTTATGTCTTGACTCTTGAGTTAAGTTTCTTAAAGTAATGCTGCGCTCTGTCTGACTGAAGTGGAATCTCTTCTAAGATATTATTTTAAGACTTACTTCAAATAATCAAAGGATGCCATAAGTTTTTATATTAATAATTGAGAACATCAAGGTAATATCATAATTATTCCTTCATAAAGTTTTAAATCAATTATAAAAATAAATTTGAGGTCAATTATTACACTGGAATCGATTGAATGCAAATTTCAATTTGGAGTACATTATTTGCAAACGATGTGGTAATCTGTGAAAGGCAATATTTTGAAAAGTTGTGCTTGGTTAACTTTATGTTTGGTTAACCATAAGAATTAAAGATAAATGAGGAAAGAATTTGCAAAAATATAGTCAATAGTGAATTAGAAAAGTGGATGTTTTCATAGTTTGCACATATGTTTGTGGCACAAACTGTGGCACAAACTGTGGCACAAACGCCGGTTTTGGGGTACATCACAATTAAGTGATTTATATGGAGTGACATTAATGATACCAATCCGTAATCGAGCGAAAACACAATACCACTGTTTTTCTGCTTTCATTCCTATTCTCACGAAAATATCATTTTATTATTTTTTTTTGCTTTATTTGACCGAAAGTCTCATTCAATTCATGACTTCAGACCTCAGGTTTCAAACTTTTAAAAAAACTTTTATTCTCTTTTCTATTCAGTGATAAAAGCAGTTCGAAAACAGTAAAGAATTTGCTTGATTTGAGTCAATGAATGGGTCACACCTGGGCATTGTTACCCAATCACAATATTGAAGGGAATGTATGCAAACTTGTCATACATTTTGACAAACTATGAAAACATATGTTTAATGTTTCCTAACTTTAGTATCCATTAAAAAATATTGAATAAAAACATGCCTTTAGACCAGAAGAGAACAGAATAGATCGACACCAATAAGTGACACAAAACAAGGCTGTCGTACAGAAAGAGAGGAAATCATTGCAGAGAAGGATCGAGGGATCACTGAGGGATCGATGCATATAATGTTATGATTATAAGCGAACAGATGTCACCCCAAACGGCAAAACTGCAACAAAAGTTAAGAATAAGTAAACTTTCTTACAATACACTAATCACTGCAGAAATGTTTGATTCAAAGGATTCAAACTTTCGCTTTTATTCCTACAAATTTACTCTAAATGTTATTATTTAGAGGATTTCCTCTCTTCTATTGATTTGATGGGAAAGAGGGATATAATCGATTTTTTACACTTTATTTGTTCGTAAAACTAATCCATTAGTTATTGAAGTAATCGATACTTATTTTGAATTTTTTTAAAGCAATTTCTTGTTTTGTAAGAAAAGGATAAAATTATATATAAATTGCCAAATTTATTATTGCTAGATTATTGCTACTTCATAATTAATAAAGTGATAGTTAAATTTAAGAAATTTATTTTTCCTAGAGCATTTTTTAATTTCCTATGAATTTAGATATTCAGATGTAAAGATAAAAAAGTTAAAAAATTGTAAATCACCAAGCAAATATAGTAATTCTTGTATGGGTATCATAGTTTAAATGTTTAAAAAAAATTATACATTTGACTAGGACATTTTATCAATCAATAGAAAAGAACCACATTTTCAATATCTGTGTCTGAAAAACAATTCGAATTAATTCTGACATAAAATACTATTTTGTATTAAAATAAAAATTTTGTTGTTTTAATGAAATTATATTTTATTAAAAGGTTTCTATACATTAGTTTTAAGCCTTAAATTAAATGAAAATAAGATTTAATGGTTTTATTGATTTTAAGTAAAATTAAAGACATTATTTGAGGCAATATTTTTAGTTAAGACTTTACTTAAGACACAATCATTTGTGTAATCAAAACATTGAGTAAATTATTGGAGTCTATTCATTAAACTAAGAATAATTTGATGGCATTTAGTGGGGCTAACATTTTCCTGCAATTATTCGACACATTTAAAGATGTGGTTAAACCTCATGAGCTCCGATCGAAGAGTTCGGCTCTTTTAGAGAGGAAATGCACAGTAAGTGAGTAGAGAAGTGAATGGAAGTAATTTCCTCTGTGCAAGTTTGTCATCGCAAAGAGGCGGAGACCAGCCGGCAATCAATCACTGTTAGCGAGTAAAAAATCGATGCGATCTCTGCATAAAATATGCAGTTATACGCCCAGAGCTGGCCATACACTCAGTCCTGAGTTTAAGCTGAGAACACAATTCAATGGAAGATAACATTTCATTCAATAATGGATTCGGTTTTAAATAAAAGTTTTCAGAGCGAAGAATACCTGAATTCTAATCGAAATATTAGTCGTAAACTAAGTCTTACATAAATCCCACCTCTTATTAGTGTTGTGTCCAACACTCGTGTTTCGGTTTTACAGTTGTATTGTATATATATATGTATAGATATATACAACAAATACATATACTGTATATATGAGTTGATATATAACTAAATAGAATGAATTGGTAGTGCCTGTGCTCTTATCTGTGCAAAGCCGCTCAAAGGGATGGGGGCTGTTGTAGAGCTGTTGCAACTCTTTTGTAGAACTAGTTTAGAGGATGTGGCGACTAATCTGATGACTAACCCGGTATCTAATGCACAGTAGTGTTGAGTTGGCGGAGCGCACACATACATACGTCCTTACGAGTGAATTATTGGATACTCGTATCTGACAACTGTCCTCTCTCTCTATACTGACTCTACTCTTGTGATCCAAAGTTCTGTCATAAAAATGTCTGTCTGTCTGTTCGGAAGCGGAATTGACATTTTGACACTTGTATGACAACGTGAAGCGCTGTTATTGTGGTTCACTTACATTAATACGACATAACTATACTCTACACGTGCTTACAGTGTCTGAGCTGAAGAGCACAAGTCATACAACAGCTAAACAGACACATACTCTGAGAAGTCACTAATCTCGGAGTAAGTCTAATGTATGGATGGTTTGTCTTCAACTAATATATAAGTGTTTCCTCGTTTGACAACTTTAGACAACTTTATTAATGTAATCCATAAAACTGTTCATTAAATAATTGAATTCAACACAACTTTACGACAAAAAACTCATTAAATTAAACTTTTTTGTCGCTCAATATTTCATATATTGAAGATTATGTCTTACCCTGGATTTGCGGGATATCCTTGTCATCCGACACAGCTGTCAACTCAGGTAAGCCACTCATCCTTTTGAAGCCAATTAAATACTGATTCAATTTAAATAAGAAATAGTCATTTAATATAAAGATATTAACAAATCATAAATTAGTTTATTTCCATTCATTGTATGTTTTGAATGACAAACGAGTGGTTAAACAAAATTAGTTTTATATCAAACAAATTATATTAAAGCTATTGTTATTGAAAACTAGTGGCGGACTATCTTTCAGTGCTATCATTAATCATATGATGCTCTTCACGTTTAGAGAACAGAATAGACAGTTGAGGTCAAAGGGAGCGCACAAAAGACTAAATTGCTTATGAATGCAAAAGTGGTTTATTTGCATTTCAGAAGAGATACTGATTTGAATTTAATTCCAAACAATTGTATCGATTCTATGAATTCAAAGTCTTATTTGAATTGATTTTTTCAAATCCGTTCGCTATTTATTTGAAACCTTGTATTTGACAATCCTTTCAGTGAAATCCAATAGTAATTGCATTGAAAGCACAGATGTCGGGTTCACCACTCGATATACTTATTAAAGCCAATGATTGGCACTCAATTGCAAACATATCTGTCGGCTAATTGTCTACATTTACCAAAATATGTTTGTTTTCTGGCCATAGCTTTCATTAATGACATCCAATTCAAATAACTCGACCACTGACTCTCTTTGTTGTTCGAGTGGTACTGATAGCAGAACGAACAGCACAAATATGACTAATAATACAAATATGAACTTAAGTGCAAACGAAGAAAATCACATTCAAAGTGCTGTGCACTCAACGCAGTCATTATCATCCTCTTCATCTGTCTGTGCCCTCACCCCTCCATATGATTCCAGAATAATATCAGGCTATCCTCGACTTGGAAGCCTTTATGGCCCCTCTTATTCTGAACAGAATTCATTTTACACGTCTGGAGGCAATCCTTTTTACTCTTCATTTGTAAGAAAACTTAGGAATTGTTTTTCGATATAATATTTGAAATACTATTTCCGAATAATAGGGAAATCCGTATGAATTGAAAGATCCAAACGGCAACGGATGGGGTACTTTGCCTCAAACCACGTGTTATCCTTACGATCCGACAATATATAGTCCGTATGGAGAGCGGTACAGTGCAATGGACAGCGCAACCAGACGTAAGAACGCCACCCGAGAGACCACAAATACATTGAAAGCGTGGCTCTACGAACACCGCAAAAACCCGTATCCGACTAAAGGAGAGAAAATAATGCTCGCGATTATCACTAAAATGACTTTAACTCAAGTAATGCTTAAAATTTACTTAAATTTGTAATAATTTTAATTTTTATTAAATGAATGACTGCACAGGTGTCCACTTGGTTTGCAAACGCCAGACGAAGACTCAAAAAGGAAAACAAAATGACGTGGGAGCCCAGGAATAAGAGTAGTGATGGACACGATTCTGATGATAAGGACTCTTTCCGAGACACTGACGACAATTCATCAAATATTGGAGATAACTCGTGTCTGAACGGCACCATTAAGTTATCGGTCAAAAAAGAATCTGATTCTATAACAGAGAAGACAACTTCTGGTCTAAAAGCACTGAGTGCTCAGCCAACAGATTCGGGTCAGTTTATTAATTATCTGTTTTTAGATTAGTTCGAAATTTTATAAAAACTCAAAAATATTTTGATATTAATAAATGATTAGCACTTCTTTGCGTGACTTTCAAGTATTGAACTTCTATTGAATTATTGGATGAAAATCTGATAACAATTTATCTAATATCTCAGTACTAACTATTCCTTACTATTCCTCACCATTTGATTTATTTTATCAGTTTTTCATTTGATGTCAATAATTAATTAAGTTATGAACAAAATCAACAAATAATTTATTGCTCGCAATTAAAGCTCTGAAAGAAATTAAAAATTTATTTTAATTATATATGAATTCAAATACAAATTTTAAATTATTTAAAACCAAGAATTAGAGTCTAATTCTTAGATGAAAAGAATTTTATTATTTATTTATTAATTACTGATAATTAGTTATTATTTGATTAAAATTATAATAAGTTCTAGAAATTTGTATATTTCTGTATATTTAAAAGCAACTGATGTTCAATACTGTAATTGAGATCCAATTGACTCAGAATAAGTTTTATTTGTGTTTATAAACAATTTCTGAATTTAAAAGTTATTTAAATAGTGTTTTGATGTAATGATTAAAAAGTTTATTTGTGTGGAGTCTACTCATAAAATGCGATAAATATTTGGTTTCTCAACACAAAAGTCGGGGGAATTGAATTGGTTTTTGTATTACACGAATCAAAATAAATAAAAATTAGTCGGTTTTAGGCGAACATAATTGTTAGCGAAGAAAATAACTACTAAAGGGATTATTGTAAAGCCATCCGAGTCTTAATAAATTGCAATCCATTTGTGTGAAACAGACTGTTATCTGAATGGAGTATTACTTTCTATTGTTTGTGAAGAGCTAAGAGTTAAGAGCAGAATCTGATGTCTGTTTCATTAGACAAGAATTTGAATGATATAAACCTAAATAAATGCATAAAAGGGAACAGAAATCAAATATATATAGTGTTAGGGTTTACCGAAACCATTCATTCTAATTATCCAAAACTCAGAACGACTTCAAAATAGAACTTACTTTTAACAGACGAGTGAATAGACATTAGGAAAGCGTTGCTAAAGAGAAACCATTAGTTTTTTGAGTGCACTCAACCACTATATCCTTGTGTATAAATGAGCTCAACTAATGTCTCAATACATTAGTAATGTCTAAATTCTTAAACAGATTCTCCAAACTCTTACCCAACAGTCAAAGAGAATATCGGAGAGAAAAGTCATTCGGAACACATCCCTAATGGACACGAATCCAAACCTATTGTATCGCATCAAATAAATAACAACTCGAGGCCTCATTTGATTCAAAATCATCTTCACGTTAAACACGATTCCGCACAGAATATGTTGGACGGCGTCACTAATATTGAAACTATTGGCCAGAGGTAGGGCTCAATAAGTCATTCGATCCCTTATCGCAACTCATTATACGATTTCGATTGAATAGACCAAAGATATGGTCATTGGCACAGACGGCCACATCTGAGAGCCCACCATATAGTGGTAAAATGGGTCCGGTAACTCATACAGATTGGGCACTGCCTGCAGGTCCGGATGGGGCCTTAACACTATCTGATTATCAGAGAGATTGTCCTCAGGGGTCGCGCTTTGCATCAACTAATTTGAGGAAATGTGGACAGTCGTGGCCCGAAGACCACTGCGTCGCCAACTTAGGCAGTGCTCGGTCTGCAGCCATGCATTTATTCACTTCAGATACAATTGGATCTCATAATTATTTCAATAGTCATCCATCGAAAGCAGTGACGGGCGGCTCATTCACAGGTAATACCAGTCATCACTCACACATACAATTGTCGGCAGCGGTTCCTCATCTGATGTCTACAAATGCTGACCCATTCAACAACTCTTATAACGGTATTCGACCCATAATTGATCCGCAGTCCAACCACTCTCTGCCGGATATCAATGATAATCGTCTGTCCAACGGTTCCGTTTCCAAATCAAATACATTTCTTTGCAAAGTTTTTCCTGAATACATATCTTCAGGACCCGATGCTCTTTCCCTCAACGATAACACCAGTGAGAGGGAAGGCTCTACTCTTAGTGTTGAGGACTCATCTCTGTCATCGTCTTCATCACCAAATCTGGATTCCCATAACTCTAATGTCAGAAACATTAATGGAAGCAATTCTTTGGGTTTTTCTGCGTTCAGGCCTACACTAAAGAGATAATAAATGCCTTTCCCTTATCTCTTAACATGATTTCGACTTTAGGTCAGAATATATTTTCGTTTTCCTAAAAAAAAATCAAAACTCATACACACAATGAAAAAGAGCACAAAATTTTCCATTAATTGTAAGTTATTTTACATTTTGTTATTCAATTCGTTTTATTTAAATTTGATTTTTGTGTAGAATTTGTAAATAAATACTGAGTTTAATGTATGAAAACTATTGTATAAAATTGTAAATCAAGTTTTTAACTGATTTTAAAATTAATTTATTCATTCAATAATAGTTTGAATATTCAAAAAACAAAACTAAATAAACTCTGAATTCAAGTAAACATTTATTTCAAACTTTATTTCAAAGTAATAATGAAATAAAATAATGGAAGAGATTTGACGAAAAGGATATGAATTCTCTGTTTTGTTATCGACTTTCAGTGGATATTAAGTTTGTTCAGAGATTTTTATTGCAAAACTTTATTTACCAATAATTTGGATGAAAACACTCCTACAAAGCCGTCAGAGATTGGGTTTTGCTGTCGGAAAGTATTGTCTTTATATGAGTTTGAGATTTGAATCGAATTGTGAGGGATTTGTCGTATAGTATGTAAATATGTGTATAGTTTTGGTCGATTGTGCATCAAATTCAATGCAATATCAATTCAATATCATGCAAATTAAGTGCTGTTTTGTTAAGTGCTGTTATGCTGTGCCAGAAGTTTTGTTTAGCAAAGGAAATGACACAAAATTTTGTAGAACAATATGCGTTATGACAAGAATATTATGAAAACTACTTTCAGACAGAGATAGCAATCGAAGGGCTAATGCAAAGCGTTTCGAATCAAACCACTTGTTCTGGTGTTTAGTGCAAAAGTGTAATCAATTGCACAGTTAGTCAGTCACTGATGTGATGCCAGTCATCAATGAATGCATCGTTTCTGCATTATTTCGCGCCTAATATTCTTGATATTAATGTTATGCCAATCTCTGTATGAAAAGAGGTCTGCCTTTCATTCCCAGATGTGCTTTGAAAATGTGAACCCAAATAATGCCATTTATTCGACTTTAGGATAGATTCCACTATTTTTAGACCACTCCTTATATTCTCTTATTTTACTTTTATTTATGAACGATTGAGAACTGCGACTGAGGACTACCACATAGGATATGGAAAATAGTTTACTTCTTTTCGATACGATATGCAGGGGTTCCCATTCAGTGCCACTCAAATGGTTTGCAAACGTAAAGAAATTTCCAAAAGAATATCCAAATCCAAAGTCGTTCTCTACTATAGCTATAGATCGAGTTTTGGTGCGTTCATACAGTGCACTACTTGTGCAGTTCTTGTGCTGTAGTTGTGCAGTAGTTGTGCAGGTGGTCATATAGCTGTTCAATTGGCTTCTGGACAATACGCTCTCCATTGAAAACTACTTAGAAAATAAAGAGTATAAAGAAATATATAGAATATTCCTGTCTATCCATTCAATGATAAGCTTTTGTCAAAAACTGATCGCATCCAATATATACCACATTTCTGTCTGACATCTCAATGACTGACACATTGGGTGGCATTCTATCGATTAAATGACAAAACTATCAAAAAACGTTTGAAAATCAATTTGATTTCAATCAGAAATGATTTGTTATCAACTTTTAATTAGAATCGAATCATAATTTGGTTTAAAAATGATTGAATTAAACACATTTGAAAAATCATCGTTTGTTGGCAACGGTTCGGATGGTTTGACGCGTGCCATCAAATATAGTCATGTAATTCATTGTGGTTTTACTCAATATTGAGGCAAAAGAATTGCACAGGCATTGCACAGGCAGTGCACAGGCAGTGTAAGGCCGTATGAATGCATCCCAGCGTTACTATTATAATATTAGGCGATATATGAAGCAATCAGTCCGTATGTGTGCGACGATAATGCCTACTGTTTGTTCCCAAACAGTAGGAGACCGCACAGTTCTCGCACAGTTCAATCTGGTCGTAGCGCTGTTGGCAGTATTGGAAGTCAGAGCCCGATCGAGTCCTCATATTTCATTAAATGGGCGTTTGGCAGCTGACGCATCCATTCCACTGAAGGCCTTTCATAACGTGTGACTTTGGATAGCATACAGTCGATATCAATTCTCAGCTTTGGTTCTCACTCTCAGTTTCTACTCATTCTGTGCATCTCTTGTTCATCCATTTCCCCATCATTTGCTCACTTTTAGGTCTAATAGAGAAAAGGACTCACTTTTAGTTTTGATATTATTTGACAGATATTAAAAGCCAATATATCTATAGTCAAACTTTGGGCCCATACATCACGAGCACACGTCTCGACGAGTCATATGCAGTACACTCTCCAGTCGTGATATGCATTAGCTGTGAGTTGGATATGAGCTAATTGTTACCACATTTTCCCTCCAAATAATAACCTAATCATTAATGATCTAAATATAGAGAGAATGGCATTCAATTGGCTTTTGCACAACGATATGATCCTCTCTTTTGGTTCTCTAAGTGGAGCGGTATTACATTACACGTACTCATAATAATAGGCTAATGCCTTCAGAGGCTTACACTGACTCTAATACTGTTTCATCATTTGCTTTGTGTTGGCTTTTATGTGACACTTTTGATCTGATAAACACAATAAGATTGATAGCACTCCTATTACACACCAATAATGCAAACACACATTCTGTTCACTTTTCACTTTAATAATCTTAATCATGACTTTCCTTTTTGTTCAGAGGCTATACTCCAAACATTAATTAAACCTCTTTCGTGCAAAACATCATTTCATAGGTAGGGGTTGTAGGGGTTGTAGGGCTTCACTCTTTTCACTGAATTTATCTGAAAATTTTCATTTTTATCGATTAAATGAGTTTTTATTAATAGAGTTATGCTTTCATTTAAATATTAAAAAATGTTTTATAGAATCAAAAAAAGTTGAGCCAAAAGAGAATCTCTTTTTATGAAGTGATGGATGCGTTTGAGTTGAATGTGATTTTGTAACAAATATTTTATATCTGATATCAAACACGACATGCAATAGAGAGCTGTTGTTCTGTTCTGTCTTAGAGTAATAGGTTTGTAACGATTCAAATACAATGTTGTGTGCAATACATTAGAGCAGAGCTTTTTGTTTGAAACAGAATGAGAGGTAGAAAGAGGTGAGATGTGAGACAATGTGAGGGAATGTGAGAAAATGTGAGAAACGCTATTTTGTTTGTTATATATCTTTTACTACTTGTGTCTCGTTTTACGACTCAAAGCAAATGTTAGAGTAGTTCTCTTCGACGACATTCAACACATGTCGACAGTTCTCAAAATTACCTAAACCTCTAAACATTGAGCCCAAAACAAGTAAAAATATTAGAAAGAGATGCCCTAACCTATAGTGAAAATCCATGTTAAGCCTGAAACCCACGAGAGCACGGCTTCCATATGAGACGACATGTCCAACGAAGAACGAGAACACAGAAAATGCATTAAAGCCAACGAATGCATTTCCAATTCTGGGGGAAAACACTTCAACTCTCAAACAGTGGCGATGGATGTCTACATAACCTACACTATTGCAGCACAGATATAGCCTTAGTGTGAACTTGGAAAAGCTCTGTAAGAGCAGTAGTCAAAGCTGTACTCAAGTTAGCGCTCGTATCATAGCTCGCAATTCACAGCCCAGAGAAAACTCAAGTGTCGTATTGTTAGGCTTATAGTGATTTTAGGCAACAACTTGTTTACGAACAAAACTCTCAAAAGGCATTCCGTCTTCTAATCACTATAACTATTATCAGAGCTCTTAAAACATTTAAATTCTTTTCATTAAAACTCAAAGTTATTCTTAGATTAAGTTTTTATTTTTCTTAAAACCTTTTCTTTACTACAAATAAGACTCAAAAAATTAATCTGAGATTAGAATCGATTGATCCTCGCATTAGTCTTATATTATATGAAACAGAAAAGAACAGAATAAGATGTGTCACATTTTCCATACATTATTCCTAACTGAACTCAAATATTGTTTTGATGAGAGGTTAGTTAATGGCAGTGCACTCTCTTTGCACTCTCTGTCTCTGATATTTCCCGGAGGACTTCAAACAGAATTGGATCCATTGCCTCGTTTTGGAGAATGATTGAGAGATTGTGTTCTAAAAGGTGGTGCACTACCAGAGCCAGTATTGTCGTACATATCAATAGAGTAGTGGAGAGTTACCGTTACTGACACGCCATTCCTGCCATCACTTTAATTTGGTGCCACTTTTTTTCTAAGCTCTGGCTTTCTATCAGTTTTAGTATAAAGTGATGAAGTGATCCACTGATGCAGTCATGAAGTCAGGTGGGAGTCAGATATAGTCAGATATAGAGGACCCACAAAATTGCTTGAAATGGCATTCAATGAGCTTTAAAGGGAATGAGTGCTCAAACTTGAAGTGAATTGACTTAAACGATAAAATGGAGAAATCGAATGAATGACATAAGTGTGAGGAAAGTGTGAGGAAAGTGTGAGGA
>JAQIXI010000620.1:0-20718 GCA_034700165.1 Galumnidae sp. Gr-Ori-00277
AGAGTTTGTTTATCTTTTGAATTAATGAAGTAATAATATTTTTAGTGCAAATTTCAATAATAAATTTATCTTGATAATATTTTAATTATTAATTCTTATATAAACACGAGTTTTGAAAATTGAAAGGTTTTCAATTCTGTTAAATAATGACCTAGATTAATTATTGAATAATAAAAGGATTATCTTTTTATTTTCTCATTATTAACAAGGATATATCTCCCCAGAGAATTACGTTTTATTCCAAGATTAGTATTCTATTCATTGTTCTCTTTTTAAAACAATAAATTCAAATTTCAAATCAAAAATTTTTATTTAAAATTTTAATTAAATTGGATTTCATTGAAATAAAATATTTAACGACAAAAGTATTTACGAAATAAATTGCATTAAATTTTTAGTTTTCAATTTCCAGCAAATATTTCTTTATTAGAATCAATATACAACACTAGAAAATGTTGCTGGATTAATATTTCAATTTAATCTTTCTGGGTATTAGTAGGGATATTCCAGAAATTAATATCAAATACTAATCTTATCTTGATTATTTTTTTACTTGCTTTTCTAATATTTATTAAAATGAAAAAATAATTTAAACAAGGAAAATGTAACATTAAATTCTTGGAAAAGCTAGTAAACAAGCAAGAACAAACACATAGCAAAGTGTTTTCTTGGAAAAATTCAAAAAAAAATATTTATTCCTGGAATAAAACTTTCGACTAATTCGATGTCAAATTAATTACGAGTTTTATAGCTATTCGTCAAACAAAAGCTAAAACTCATACTCACTGGTAATCCGTAGGTAATTAAGAGCACAGAATAACAGCACAGAATAAAACCTTCGAGCCTTTATAATAGTGTTCAATAACTTTGGGCTCAGAATCTGTTGTCAAACATTTTTCTCAGAAAAACAAATATTAGAGAAAAAGATTAAAAAATTCTTTCGGCAAAAAAAAATTTATTTAATAAAAGACAGAGACTTTTAGAACAATTAATTAAAAAAGCATATCCTAAATGGTGATACCTTTGCCTGTTATAGTTAACAAGGCAAAATTTCCTTCTTTTTAAAAAATAAACCATCAAATTTTATTTTTGGAGATCATTAGACGTAAGACTATTATACAAAATAAAAGTATTTTTCATATAATGCGGATCAGAAGACTTGAAATTTAATGAAAGCAGTCTCTTTGAGTGCACAGAATATTCTGTTCTTTGCTTATAAGCATAAAGACAACTGTATTATCATATTCTTAGTACTTTTATTTGTTGATAATAAGCAAAATTTGTATTATTTGTGAACTAAAATTCAAATTCAAATTTCATTTCTTTTTTACTATAACTCACAAAAAGGATTATTCTTTAAATTAGGATTACCAAGGTAGCCGTTATATTTTACCTTGGAATCTATTTTAGGATAATTATTATATCCCTTTAAATAATTTACCTAGTTCATATTTTTAGAATATTATATGTTAATATAATTTATTTAAAATGTTATCTTGTTAATTTTTAGAATTCCTAGATTTAATAGATTTCAATTTAAAATTACTCTAAACTCTAGAGTATAGAATTTAGTATTTAAAATAACCAAGGTTCTCAAAATCATTGCTATAAAATTAGAATAAATTTTTTTAACCACTCTTTAAAAGTAATCTTGATAAAATATTATTTGAAAAATAAATACCCGGAACATTTTGAAATATAAGTTAAATATATTACAATTTTTTTTTGTCACAAAAGATGAGGTAAAATAAGATAATTTCTCAAAGGATTTAGAAATTTCAGCGGAAAAAAAATATTGAAAAATGAGTTCATATTTTAAGAAAAGATTCAAAATTTTGATAAATTGTTTCGATTTCTTATATTCAAATGAAAGCCATATCTGAAAATCAAACCATTGTTTTCTGATAATTCATTATTCATTTATCGTCAACTCTTATAGTGTTTATTATATAACACTATTTTGAATCTATAGAACCTGTATAAACCTGGTATAATAAACTATGCACTTCCAATCACAAATGAACATGACCAAGGTGTACTAAAATAGTCAATTATCTATTCTTGAAATATAATCTAAAAAATATTATTTATCCAATAATTACGTCATTTATAAAGAAATGTTAGAAATAACTGAATTTTCTTAGAACTTTGACATGGTAAAATCAAAAATTACCTTGTTTATAACGAGAAATAAAGATAACAATTGTTTTGCTAATCACTGCTGTGTCTGAAGAATTCCGTATTCTAGTAATGAGTGACACAATTGTCTTCAGTTATGGACGCAATAAAACTAAGTTTTCCTTTTCTTTTGGATAACTTTTCTCTGTATTGAAAGCCATAAGAGTTAGAGACCCAACTCATTGACAAATGCCATCACCGGCTCTACAAAACACTATAAATGCCTTATGGGGTGACTAAAGAAATGAGAATCTATGAGACGATAATCTTGTTAAATAACACAACGAAAATGATTCGGGTATTCTATTTGATAATATCAAGAAATTGGTTTCACTATAACTCTAATTAGGTGGTGGATAACATATCTAATATAATTACCCAGATCAATAATTGGCGCCACATTTATTATATTGAGAATTGGAATAAATTTTGATGGTTTATTTTTAACCTAGTTAAAATAATGCTCACCACTTGAATAATTAATACTAGAGTGAATATAAATTTACTAGATTCCAATCACGTTCTAAAGCATGATAAAAATCTATTAATCACTACCTTGGCTATTTTACTTGTTAAAGTAAACTACAAATGACTATAAAATGAGTAGAAATGAACTAAAGTTAGCTTTTATTCAATTCTTTTATCGAATAGAAGGAAATCCATTCAATTAAAGGACTATTTTTGTGAAAAACTCAAACTTTTAGTCTCTAAAGCAAAGAACAGAACGGAATATAAGGAGAATGTCTTTGATTGCTATCAATTGTCTGATTGTGTCCGAAATAGTCATCAAAAAAGTCTGTCCGCGTTTTGTGCGTCCAGTAATCAAAACTAATGATTTGCGTGAATCACACGACAGAAGCTATCAGTTGTGTTATGGCTTTGCCTTTCTTTGATCACTAACTCCTAGTGATAGGCCTTCCATTTGGACACTAGAATACAGTGTCTTATATACAGAGTCTCTGTTTTATTCCATTAATTATCTGACGCTTCAAATCATTAGCCCATCGCTAATGATTGCATAGACTTCAGCCACAGCTAACACTCAGCACATGTTCTATTGGTATTAAGAGTTTGGTCAAACATCAGAACCTGTCGGTTATGTCAATATTAATTTCTATTAGCACTTATTCTGAGCTAAAGTCAATTCTGGAGTTTTAGTTAATCCCAATTCATATGTTGTTTAGTTTCCGAAACGAATACTAATCGATTCGATAGAATAGATTAATTTGAACAATAATTTGACCTAGCAACAAAGTAATAAAATCTTTTTTCCCGTTAGTGATCAAGGTAGAGAATAAAAACTAGCTTGGTATGAAGAAATAGCTTAGAATTGCAAAAAGAAGGTTTTTATCACTTAAATTCAATGTTACAAATAAAATCTGCATGATCATTTCAATTTGCTCAAGTAAATGGCCATGAACAGCTGAACCATTGATAAATGACACTGGTGAATTTGCAAGATTCTATCATTTTGTGCGATAGTTTGCTATGAAATTGGAGGTCATTTCATGTGTTAATAGAAAATCAATATTTTAGTCATTTTTGTGTCAAATAATGAGAGGAATATATCACTGAATATATCAATGCTTTGCGTTTTTCAAAGAAAAATCATTTCAAATACTGTTCTCTCGTTTAGTATAAGTTTTGCAATAATTTCTAAATTTCTCGTTTCAATAGATTTGACTCAAAAACGTCAAACACTAAGAAATATGTATGAAAATGACTGTTGACTCAAATGGAGTGCGAATTGAAGTGAAAATTTGCATTCATTTTAAATTCTTTTATTATTAGATTCCTATTCCTATTCCTACTATTTTTATGGCACAGAATCGATGGTTGAAGAGGTTTTCTTAGTTTTTTCTCATCCCTTATCTCTCTGACACTTTAGTCCGTTCCCTAATAGACCAGGAATTTGAATGTGAATTCCTATTTTGATGGCCGATATATGCTATCCATCATTCCCTAAATGAATGCCTTTCTATTCAACTGACAAACGAAGTGAACGTAAAAATATTTAATAATCTTTGAGTTCACACAAACACTATTCAGGAGTACATCAAATGTCAGACGAATATAATTATCACTTTTTTTTGAGTTAATAATTCTGTGCTTCGAATTTCTGTTATCAAAACCATTAATCAGTTATCATATCAATGGGGGGTTCTATTGAAAAAAAGTAGCTTGTCAACTTCATTCTTGGCATAAAAAATGAGTTTAACTATCAGTTATTAGTGAATATGATAGCTTGTACATTTAATATTGGGTTAATAAATCATCAAGGAGCTAATTAAGAACTTTATTGATGGAGAATGTCCATGTTTATTAGATAAAAATAAGTGGAATAATTTATTTTTATTGACTTTTGGAAAAATTTATTTTGGAATTTATCAAGCTTAGTTTTATTTTTGGAAAATTTATCAAGCTTAAATTAATATGAATAAAATACTTCTTTGAGTATTGAGTTTTCCTGTATTTATTGATTAAAAGTCTTTTATTTATTTTAATTAATTTTATAATTCATTGAATTTTTTAATAAATAAACTCTTAATTAATATAAACTAAAAAATAATTTAAAATTTCAGACATAGGCGGCGGTGAGAGTATGACCCCCGAGGAAAAGGAACGGTTAGCCCAATTGGAAGCGGAACGTCTTGAAGCACTCAGGTATACACAAAAACATGCATGCTTAAATATCGAATCTTATAAAAATAGAAAAAAAACACTAAAACAATTGAAAAACAAAACATTTCATAATTACTGTGATTTTCAGTAATTTTCCGGAAAATTTCATTTTAAACTCTATAACCCTCAAAAAAGAGGCAAAAAATTGTTACCAAAAAAAATCTAATGGCTATAATTTAATCGTTGATTTAGAGAACAAGAAGAAAGAAGAAAAGAAAAACACAGAAAACTGGAGGACGAGAGAGAAAAGATGAGGAAAGGAATTAGAGATAAAGTATTGAATTCATTGCAATCACTTATGTTTTGTGATTGAGTTGTTATTTGATGAACAAAACAAAACTAATGCCTTTTCTTATACCTCTTTTCCCTTTCCTTAAAGTATAACATTAAGAAAAAGGAACAGTTGAGTAAAGAGGAGTCATTAGAGATCAAAAAACAGGACTCCATCTGCTCTGAGGGCGGACTTAATCGTAGAAAGAAGACGCCCGAAGAGATCGCCGCCGAAGCGGAAGAGGCTGACCTAGATGAGTTTACAAGTAAGCTTTATTTAATAGTGTGGCCAGATTTACAAGAACTTCCTTGTCTTTATAGGATTTTTCCTTGCTCAATTCTATAATTCCTAGTTTAAAGTCTTGATTAGTATTAAAGTATTTTATTATTTAGAGTTGTTTTTAAGTATATTTATTTATTAATCTGTTCTTGGCAATAGAATTATCCTGGATAATTTATCCGTGTAGAAAATTAATCTGGCACCACTAAATAATACTAAAAGCTTTTGGTTTTGACATGGTCAAGCATCAAATAAATGGTTGCTTTTAATATGTGACAACAACATTCTTCCATAAAGTTAATCTAGAACATTATATTTAATTAACCAAGATGTTATTTTTACCAAAAGATTTAGCTCAGAATGAAATAAAATGCTCTTAAAAGAGAACTCAATATAAGTCCAATAATTAGGTTTTGATTCAAAAGATTTTGATTTACTTTTCATTGATTTACAGCAAAAAAGTTGTATAAAAATAGAGAATAAATCCTTATTCCTATCGTGAAAACTATTAAGGTATTAAATACCATGAATATTATTGGACAAAAGCTTAAAGCCTATTTATGATAATTTGAGTCTGGGATCTATTTTTAAAGCTCTTGGAAAAAAGCCATTTAGTTTTATAGTAGAAATGCTTTTAAAAGTAGAGTTTAGTCAAAGAAAAAGTTGTTTTTTATTATTTGATTTTAAATGTTTTTAAAAAAAATGTTTGAAAACGTTTCCCAAAACACTATTATATAAAACTATTCTAAACGTATTGCAAATAAAAGCGAATATTTATTATTCAAATCCATTATTGACTTTTGAACACAAGAATTGCTTTACAAGACGTCCAAACATTTTCTAATATCGGACACAGGGATGTCCAGAGCCTTAGGTTTTCACTGATGAATGGGTTGTTTTTCAACTAAATTAGCAAGATCATATTATAAATCATAAGAAAAAGTACTAATCATAAAACATTCCTCACATTAACCTAGTTAAACAATTACCTAACATAATTATATCATAGCAATTTGAACTAGCACAAACAACACTGTAAAAATAGACAAACAAAATCTCATCTAAATATATATCCGGATAAACATTTTCCAAGAATATATTATTACAAAAAAGAAACTCTCAAAACATTTTCTAATAAAGTTTTTCACCAAAAATTTCAATCTAGAGTTCAAAAATTCACTGGAGCATAGAATTACAGAATTGAAGAATACGTTAGAAACTCGTTGTGTACTTCAATAGGAGTGGCATAACTACCTGTGCTGTTCAATGGCTTCAATACGTTATGCGTTTCAAATAACAATATATTTGTGGAAAAAAAATTTTTTTTGGAGAAAAAATTGTTTGAAATATAAAATGAATACAAAAATTCTGTGTTTTTTTCTATTTAATAGTTAGTAGATTAAAATTAACCCAACATTATTAACTTGTATAGTTTAATCCCATACATATTTGTACATTTATTAACATGATAAAAAACACAGAACTTGATTAAGAAAATGAGCAAAACTAATATGTATTTGATTTTTATGCAAAAGAGAAAAATAGGAGAAAAAAAATGAAAGGAATTATAAAAAAAAGATTTTTATCATTAAATGATGAAAATTGTGATGCATTTAAAGGAATTGAAATTTTCAAGGAATTCATATAATTTATTCATGATTTTATCTATGATATTTTGGGAATATTATCTTTGTAATTGTGTTTAGTAAGCTCAGGTTTACCATGAACATTTTTGGTTTTGTTATCTGTTGATGAGTGAAGAAATATTTCAAAATATTAGCTAAAATTTTAATAGAATTTTAGAAAAATGAGTACAAAATTTCATTAATGGGATTCGACTGTAATATTGGAATAAAAAAATAATACAATTTTATTAATAACTTAAAAATGTGTTATTCATGTGATGTGGCGTTAATTGAGTTAAACAGTAAACAAATGCATAAATAAATATCTCTGTATTTAAAACAAAACAAAACAAAAACACAAAAATATATTGAAATGTATTTTCTCTTCAAAAATCGAAAACAAATTTCAATAATTTAAGTGAAGGGGAAAAAAAGTTTGCAAGAATTCAACCCATCGTTTATTCTTGTGAACAGTTTTTTGGCAAAAACTTTGTTTCGTTTTTCTGCAACTTTTCTTATGCTAATCAAGTGCTGATCGAAATGGCATTCCTTTTCTGACACGAATTTGATTTGCATTTTAAATGTGTTCAGCGATTATTTGTCTCAAATCAAGTCAACTGTTTTTTTCATGAATTTCAGGAAAAGTGTTTTTATTCCACTTTTTTCGACAAAAAAAACTAAAAACTAATTTCAAACTTTCAATTCCCAGAAGAGTTAGAAATACATTAAAAACGTTTACAAAATGTATAAAATATTACTGAAAACTACAGTAAAAACCAATTTTATCCAATCATTCAAATTAAATGTAAATGATATTCAATTAATGCTATTTATATCAATGTATAAAATAAAAACAATCGATCCAGTTCATTATTTAACAACTATTAAGCGGAATTTAAAAAACACATATAAAATGAGATACTTGTTTTATATAACCAGGATATACAACGAAATATCCAAGATTACAGATTACTGATTCACTATAGTTTCAATATTTGTATATTCGATGATCGATACTATCGATCGGTCATTATTTCAATGTCTTATAATATTTAATTTTAATTTCAATTCAATGTTTTATTAAATTATCGTTTTTTTAATAAAAACAAATATTCAATAAAAAACATATATTTGTATTGTTTTAGTTTGGAGTAAATATATATCTTATATATAAATATATAAGTATTATATATATATATACTGTCTATTTCTTGGTATATTGAGATTATCATTATATAAATAGTGATAGAATTGCGACTACCAAGCTCATTTTTGGTGACCAATGCATCATTATATGATTAAAGTATAGACTAATTGTAAAATCAATTTTAGAATAAAAAATCATTTTAATTAAATTTTAAAACCTTGTATAATTTATTTACAAGGCTGTGTACCTATCATGATTACTTTTTATAAGACAAAAGCACAGAATGACCTAGATAAGATAGCAAACCACTTAAAGCCTAATTAAGCCAAGTATTTGAGTCGTAAACCAATTTTGATGAAACTTTTAAATATCAAAGTTTATTTATCTAGCAATTGATTATTGAGTGACCAAGATAAAAATGTCGAAAATTATCAGAAATTATAGAAAACAAAAACAATTAGTAATTAAAAATAAATTATATCAAAGTCTCAGCTATAATACCATAATAACTAGAATAAAATGATTTCCAAAAGAAATACCTTGGTAATTGCTAGCAGGATAAAGATTCTCTAAGCGCATAATGAATGAAATAAATGATCAAGAACAAAGTTTTTATTTACAAATATCTGTTTTATTTCGTTTAATTAATGTTTTGAAAATCCAAATGTCGGGCACTTCTGAATAATTACAGTTTAATATTGAATTGAATTTTATGGCAATAATTGTTTTATTTTGTTGTATAATAAAATTGGCTAAAATTCAATGTCCAAGATCACACTCAAGACACTAGATATCGACGACAAAAGAGTCAGAGATAATTTGTTTAACATACCTAATATGTATCAGAGCAAGATTAATTAAATTTTTTATAACAACTATCTTGCTAATTCTGTTAATGTTTTTTGTTTGTTTGTTAATTAAAAAAACAATTATTTTGTATTTCAGAAAATAATTAATTATATTAATTAAATGCAGAAATTTTGTTAGTAATCGACATTGGATTCGGAATGTACCATGGTAATGTTTGTAATTGTTGTGTTTTTGTTTGCAATCATTAAATCACAATGGTAAGTTTTCTTTTTGTAATTTAGAGGAAAAAACTCGACTAATCTTTTGAATTAATAATCAATGGATTAATTAATTAATTAATTAATATATTTCTTGTTTTGTTTGTTTAACAATAATTATAATAAAACTTAATTAAAATAATAATAATTCATTGAATAATATAATGATCTTGGTTAAATTAATCTTAATTTAATTATCATTCATTCATTTAGAAATAATCGTTTCAAATAACAGCTATTATTCCATAGATTTATAATAATATTATTTTTTGTTTTTGTCAATAGATTTATACAATAGAATAGTTTTTGTCGCTCTTTTTGTACATTTGTTTGGTAACAATGGTTTAGTTTTGCAATAATTACTTAATTGATGTATTACACTATGAGCCATAGCAGTTATCAAGATACATATTTTTTTGTTAGTATGATCTAGTTGAATTTTAGGCTATAATACAAATACATAAGGAATATGTCTTTTAAACTAATAATAATTAAGAATCCAATGAATAATTGTTTAGAATATTCTGATTCTTGTTTTTTTTGTATTCGAATAACAATTGTTTGCAAGAGTTTATCCTCTTTTTATTTGTTTTGAACAAGTTAAAATTATAATAGATTATTGTTTAATATTTATAATAGAAATAGAGTTTAAGAGAGAGTTTTGTTTTTTTTCAATATTAAACTATAGGTGAAAGGGAAGGGTATTAACAACAATGAAGTCAATACTTTTTGCACCGGAATTAGTTCGCATGGATTAAGAATTTGCTAATTCGGGGCCAAAAATACCGAGTTTATAAGTTTTTAAATATCTTTTTTTAAAACACCACCATTTAGGCTAGGTGTTATAATTTTTTTCAAACGAGGGAACTCATTTTTTGAACAAACAAAAATCTAACTTGGGCATTAAATTAGCTGAGGAATATCAGTAAGGTCAATTCTACACACAATTCGTTGTTTGATCTACCTGTTTAGGGGTCAATGCATCACAACATTATTTATACCCCGGTTATAGTTTAATAATTAGAGAAAAAAGAGTTATCATGTTTGTTTTTTGTGTTAAAGCATTCCAAGTTTAAATTTTTTTAACACTAGATTTACATTAAAATATATTTTGAGTTTAAGAGCAAATTACAAGTTTATAATATTAGTGAAAGAGAGGAGGAAAAAGAGGGGGAAAGAGAGGAGGAGAGAGTTAAAGTTTAGGACCTAAACTTTAGGTAGTCCTAAGGATACCGTTTTAGCCTTTATAGATCTTTAGCACTTTATATTCCTTTTAAGTTATTTACAAATGAATTATAATTTTATTTTTTTATACAAATTTCCTCAAAAAAACAAAACCTTTTTTAGTCTAAAACTATCATAAGTTTTGTTGGACTAAAGTTTTCTTATATTAATAGGAATTCATAAACCAATCGGAATATTCTGAGTTAAAGAATGTGTCGATTAAATAATGAGAGTAAAGAAGAGAAATAGTTATTAGAACACGACATTGAAAATCACTATAAGTTATATATAAGTTAAAAGAGATTTTAATTTACAGTTTGAGCCAAAAGACTCGTCAGTTGTCTATAGAAACCTGTTTTTCGTCTCAAATGAGTTATTAAGTCATTTGAAAATTTTACATAAAATTTGTTGTTTTTACTGACAAACTATAAGAAATACTTTTACAATACATTAGAAAAATCTATCACTTCTTTGAGTTTATAGTATGAGAATAATGTTATAATTGTTTTTCAATACAGACTTTGAAATATATATTTTAAAAAATCATTTTTATCTATCACTTTGTCTATAAAAACACAATAATCTTGGTTTTTTTTGTTAAGTTGCAAATGAACATGTTGGAAATATATTATTGTTCAACCAAGGACTTATAGAATAATTAATAGTACCAGGCTAAAATAAATATTACCCCCAAATTAACATTAGTTTAAACAATTAGTTTCAAACAATCACCAAGGAAAAATTAATAAATTACGTAAAATCACATAAATTACGTCAAAATAAAAAACAATTCTTTTATTAATAATTGATTCCTAATTTTTTTCGATTATTTTTTTATTAGAATATTTTTCTATTCCTATTAACAGATATTTCAAAACATAAGTACAAATAAAATGTTTTTTTTTCACTAAAACGATACTAAAGTTTTTATGTTTTAATAAAATCAATACTCATTTCATTGGATTCTATAGAAAAAAACTGAGAGAAAAATCGCAAAACCAAACCATCGATGCTATTATCAGTTGCCGATAGAATAGCATTCAATTTGTTGAATACCCGCACATTTAGAACTTTTCTCTTAGAGAATTTAGAATGACCATACTCATTGTTTTTTGTTTTGTTTTGTTTGCTTACTAGTAATAAATGTATTTCTAATTCCAATATATTCTTTTGTATACAAATAAACCCAAAGAAGAAGTAAATTATATATTAATTACAAGTTTTTAGAAAACATTTGCAATCGATTACAACATTTGTTGTCAAACAAATACAGTATTTATACTATATTTCTGTAAAAACATATACAAAAAATGAGTAAATCAATCGATTAATTGATTAATTAATTAATTATTAATAATTAGCCAACAATTAATCAAAAAAAAGTTAATCAATAAATTTCTTATCATTTATTTATTATTTGTTATTCTTTTTGTTAGAATAATTCTGCTAGCTCCTAATCAAGTTGAACACACGCTAATGTTAATGAACTAGCATGAGAGAAAATTCTCTTCAGTCTGTCCTGGTTGATTTGCATCTATGGAATATTTTGTTTGCCTACAAATTCGCTTCAAATTCGAGAGGAATAATATTATTATTAATTTTATTACTGAATGCAAATAAAAGACTTATTTTTTTATTTAATATAATTTAATGTATTTTTTGTTTTTGTTTTTTTGTGAGAATATAATCATATTTTGAATGAAATGCTTATCGAATATAAGTATTATTTGATGTCGTTTTTCGGTGTCGTTTTTTCGCACACAATTGCATAGCAATAAAACTCAATCAGAAGCACAGCAGCAGCGATGGTATCGCACAGCATATACATCCAAAGCACTCAAAACAAAAGAACTGGTTAAGACTCGACGTCCAACCAATTTCTTTCCATATAATATATGAATCACTTTTAATAGTTATTTCCTTTACTTTTTCTTCTTTTCCAATGATTTTCAGGTTATTCTCCAGTAGTTTCTCTTCATAGCAATAATGTATTTCTTTTATTATTATTATTATTAAAACTCCTTTAATATCGCTTTTTCTTTAATGTAATGGTCTGTCCTTTCGGTGTGACATTTGTGGCACTAATAATAATAATAATGCAGTTCTCTCTCATTCCTTTCCTCATCAAACAAATAACAAATTTTTGTTTTTATTTCAATTATATTATTATTATTATTATTACTTTTTTTATATTAATTTAATAGAGTTTTCGTGTTATTCAGCTCTTATTTTAATTAAAATTGACTTCCCTATGCACTTTTATCAAGATTATATATCCATTATCTAATATATATATAGTTATCGATATATTTCTTCTATAAATATATTATTAAATGTTTTTTTTAATGTATAATATTTTTGTATTTCATATTATTCTTCTCTACTTTTAAGATATAATTATTAGTTAATAATATCAACGAGTCTTCAAAAAAGCGAAGAATTAATTGCTTTATAAACAAACGATAAGTGAAATTAATTATTAATTAAGTCTTTTAGCAATTGAATAACACTGTTGTCGGGGCCCACTATTGTATGGAACATTTCTCTTCAATCTGGCCCTTAATGTCATTAACTTGAGTTTCGATTGAATTTTTTAACTCTAAAGGAATAGAGATTTAAGAGAAAAAAAGTGTTTCAATAAAAAAATATTCAGAAAATAAAGTTGTTTTCAATCAAAAAAAAATACAAAACTTTTAGTGAAAAATTGAAATTAATTTTCTGTTAAAAAAATGCCACAAAAAAGAAGGAAAGGAAAGGATAAGACATTTGGCAGAACCAGAAAACGGTTGGCAAACAAAAAGACACTTATCTTATAAACTAAAACACAATTTTAATGATTACAACAATTGTATACTTAATTGAAAAGCAAAACAAGAAAATCAATTTATTTCAATCGTATTAAAGATGTTCACGGATTCAATTCTGTGCTCTAAAGACCTGAATTAATAGTACTGAACATAACGTGCGATACACAATCCCTATCCCTTCACTATCTTTACTCTTGTCTTTTATATCGGATTAAACGATTAAATTGCGAAATAAGAGTCACTCAATCACTCACTTGTAAAGTCATCTTGGTCGGCCTGTGCTTGTTCCGCTGCAATCTCTTCTGGTGTCTTCTTAGGCCTGTTTATACCGCCGGCGGCGCCGCCCATCTTCTCTTCCTGTTGTTTCTTAAGTTCGGCCTCTTTTTCCTCTCTCTTTTTAATTCCGTACTAATTGTATACCGAAAGACAAAAGGAAGGGATAAATAAATTGCTTGAAATAAATGGAAACACGTCTTATGGCCATCAGAGAGATAGAGGGAGAGCTCTGGACAGCTGTAAAGCTCAACAACACGACAACTAATGTAGAGCTACTGATTAACAACAAAAGGTTTGAAAAACATATTTCCTTTGAATCGATGCCAATGAAGAAGAAGTCAGAGAAAGAAAAAAGAAGCGAAAGAACAGACATAAAACGATAACACAATTGATGGCAAAAATATGAATCTAAACACTAATAAAACAGTGAAAGTATAAAAATTTCCGATAGAAGTAATAACGATTGGAAATACAGTAATCTCTGTATAAATATTACAAAAGAGAAGAGACGTTAAAACAAAGAGAAGTCAACGAAAAAAAATGAGTCGTAAAGAGAAATGTATTAAAAGGAAAATCATTTGGACATCGATTTTATTGAGTGAACCAAAAGCTATGGTTTGACATATCCTTAGCTTTTGTCTCATTTATAAGATATTAGGAATAAGAAGCCATTGGTTGACTTTACCTTATCTCTAATCCCTTTTCTCATTGTTTCCCTTTCCTCTTCCATTTTCCTGTGCTTCTCCTGTCGCCGTTCCTCAGCTTCTCTTAAAGCCTCTAATCGTTCGTTCTCCAATTGTTGTAATTTTTCCTTTTCCTCAGGTGTCTGCCCGTCTCCTCCACCGATATCTATGATAAAATATTACCAAGATTAATTTCTGAATAATAGTAAATTAAATAATAATGTTTTGGAAAAGTTTCTCGAAATTTACTGTATTTTCAACATTTAATTCAAATTTAATGAAGAATTTTTTTTAACATGCTAAAATGAATATAATAAAAATATCAAAGGTAAAAATTTCATCAAGCATAAAAATCGCTGAAGTGGAAAAACTCATATAACCAAAATAGAATTTTCATTTTCCTAATTATCTTGGCATTTCAATAAATGAACTTGGTTGAATATGACGGAAATTTTATAACATTTGGTAAATACTTTAATAATAATTTTAATAAATAAGTAACAAGGTAAATTTTTCAAATAAATACTAAAAACCCATTACTTTAAGTGCTATAACAAGCGATGGTTAGACACACAGGAAGTGAAGGGATATCTCTTTTTTCATTAAACAAATTCCATTAATTAATACAATTAATCATTTCAATCAATTGACGATATTCTGTGCTCGAGGTTTGGCCAACAAAAACACTCATTGTTTTCAAACTATAGTCAAACAAGAGATGGATTTTTCAGTTGATTATTACACGTATCGACTCGGAAGGCATTCCGTCCATTACTGGACTTATTCTGCACTCATTGTTCACAACACAGACTCGAATACAATCTAATGACTGACTGTTCAGACAATTGGACCGAAACATTGCTTTCAGTACTTTTTTTTCGGTACAATATTTTACTGGAAATATGAAAACAAAGGCTCAAACTATTGAAAAGAATAGAACAGTTATAAAAAATAGTAGCCTATTCTGTGCCTCGCAGTTGCGTGAATGCTGTGCACACAACACACCATATGAATCATAAATTAATCTAGTGATTAGAGAAAGGGTCAAAACTATAGCATACATGCAATAGTATAACAGTATTTGTGTTGAAATAAATCAGAAACAATTGAAACACAATTCAAATAGAAATCATATTTTTCTCATTCAATAGGAAATACTCTTTTGATGAGACCTTTAGTTAAGGCATGCGATCACTGAATGGTAATTACATTTCCATTTATTTCATACATTTTTAACGATTAGAATAATTATGAATTCATTTTTAATATCTATTTATATCTTTAAAGGATATCCATTAGTTAAACCTTTTTTTTAATCATGGTCATTTTTATACTTTTATCATTTTGTTATCTAGTAAATTTTACTTGTAATTTAATAATAGTAACATGATTAAATTACAAGATTATCTAGAAAATTAATTTTTTATCAAAAATAATTTGAATCAAATCTCGTTATAAATAAAAACCAAATTCTATATAATTATTCTACTGTTAGATTTTATCTTGATGATTTGCTTGATAACATGATAAGATTGCAAGATATTTATTTGGATTAATGATATTTAATTAAAATAGTTATAACATTTATAATATATTCAATTATAGACTCTATATAAAAGGTTTTCATCTAAAATTAGCAAGGATAATTTTGTTACAATTTTTATGTTCAATATTAGCGAATAATGAAATGTTTTCCATCTTTTAATTAATTTATAACTTTTCGCAACATTTTCTGAATTAATTGCTTTACTAACAGATTCTCATTCATTGATTGACATAAAATTATTTGTTTCTCGCATTACATTCGACAGAGTTTTCTGATTAAAGCATACGATTCGACAAAATTATTTGAATTTTCCAAAAGTAAAGTTACGGCACTGTATTTATAGTTATATTATTAATAAAACTTTTAACATAAGACAAACTTTTAACAGATATTTGTTTTCGTAGAGATTTTATCAAAACACTAATTATAAGAGTGATGGGCAGCATATTTAACAAGTAGAATAATAAAATTAGCAAGAATAACTCAAATATTTTGAAAATTCTCAATAAATTCCAATCTAATTAAATTTGCACAAAATCATTAATAAATTATCCAGGCTTAAATTTTAAGTGCAATTTATGATAGAAACATGCTCATATTATTTCTCTCTCAAGTTACCTTGCTCATCATTGAACTCTAGTGAAATTTATCACAAAAATAACTGACAAATTATTGTCAAAAATTTATGTAAATATGATTTGAAAATGAATTCATTAGAGAAATGGCTTTTATTAGTAATTAGAAGAGAAGAGATATTTAACAACAATTTCTCTCCAATCAAATCATTTTGCTTTTAAAAACTTCTCCGATAACTTTGTTTTGTCGTCCGCACAGAACAGGACATTAATTACAGCATTTGATTGAACGTTATGTCAATAATCTTTCCCTCCCTTTCCATATAAACTGAAGAGAGAGAGAGAGAGAGGGAAGGAGAGAGAAGGGGGAGAGAGAAGGAGAGAATTAAAAGCCCTGTAATCCTATTCTAGGTAAAACTTATAAAAGAAAATATTTTTAGAATTTTTTGTAAGATTAAATTCAAGACTAAAAATAATTTATATATACATATAATTTAATATATATATAATTGAATGTATAAATAAGGGAAGAAAAGGTACTACACTCTTGTTCTGATCTATTTTAATAGCATTGAAAGCATAAAATGAAATTCTGAGCTAAAAATGAGTGAAAGCGTACATTATTTTTATCGGATTTAATGTTTAGTCTCTGATATGAAATTTAATGAATAGAAATGTTGGAAATCGTATCGTAATTGAAGTTAAAATAACCCATTATTGTTCTGTGCGATTATGTAGTCTCGAGACTATTCCCAATTGGAATGACATTTGATAATTAGTATAGAATTCCAAATTGGCATTACCTTGTTAATTATTATTCAACAAATCGATGGGACATTGATTTCTCCATAACAACTAAAATAATGTGTATTTCTCTGTACTAAACATCGATTTATAGTGAAGTCATTCATCTCAATGGAGGCACAGCCAGAGGATAGGGTCATCTTTTTAATAAATATAAACTAGCACATATCGATTATAATTATTTATTGCTATAAGTTTAGTCTTAATTTAAACTTTTGCCGTTTTTTACAAGAATCCTCTCTAAGGAGAGTGGCTGAGCTTATAGCACAGCACAAATTTTCTTGACATAAGATATTTAATTCAAAAATTGATCGGAAATATATGAGTCAGGAATATATGTGACGACAAAAACGTGAATCTAATCGAAAGTAATAATAAATTAAATTTTTCTAAATTTAAGCTCAAAATGAAAGAAAAATCTCCAAATCTTATCACGTCTTTTACCAAATAATATATACTTTACTTCTTCTTCTTTTTTTATGGGGAATAGTCTTAAATCGACTCAAATCTCACATCATATCAGTTGTAATGAAATCGATGGGAAAGGATATGAACACATTCTGTGACCAAAAGTATGGAAAGAATTATTGGCAAAAGGTTTTCAGAGACAAACAATTTTTGATTTCAAATCCTAAAGGAATGGAATTTTACTCTAAAAAAATCAATTGATGTCTAAAATACGACAAAAATATATAATATTTGAAAATCCAATAATAAAACTATCATTAAATTGTGATGGATTTCACATTAGCTTGGTGATCTTATTTCACAGATTTACCAATGTACAAATGCGTACAAAATGTTCTAGTTTATTTTTTAGAAAAATATGTGATTATTATTCGGAATTCAATTCATCCATAAAAGCGAATACTCTTTTAAATGATTAACATTTGACAAAAGTCATGCCTTTTAATGAAGAATATTCTGAGTTTAGAGCACAGAATAACAAATTAAATTAAAAGTCTGGCCTTAAATGAGCCGAGACATAGATATTGGGCTAAAATTCTTTACAAGTGATGCGAATAAAATAAAAATTTCTGTTCATACAATAACTTCATTACGTCTTCTATTCGGAAGAAGAAGTTCTTATTCTGAGCCCAAAAGAAAAAAGCCTTTCAAACAGTGAATGTGTTCATCCATTCAAATCATTTTTGGATTTTCCTTTTGATAAATCAAATTAAGTTTATGACTGAAAAAACTGCATAAAAAAAGAGATGATTCTGTGCCCTAATTACAGCTTTCTTTCGCCCATTCCTTTGTTTTTCTGGTTCTCTCCCTTTCCTAATATGTTATTCAATGCATATATTATTTACTTAAGAGTTTGACTCAATTGTTGATAAAAAGTAAACCCTCAGAATAATATAGGAGTGATCTTTGATCAGGTATGCAAACACATCATCTCTTCAGATGATTACAATATATAATCACTGGAAGCGCCGCATAAGAGGTTGGGTCCAATCAATACAAGAGATACCATACAAAGGAGAGCCTTATGTCAGACAATTACTCATCAAAACAAATGAGTGTTTCGTCAAATCTATATAACTATTATGCCGTTATTCTTTATGATGTATATTACCTAGCTCAGATTAATAAATGCTCCTGGTAGAAAATTATCTACATAATATAAATTGTGCATGAACAATTTGGCAAAAATTTATTATTCAATGTTACCAGATTAAATGTAAAGAAAGATCATAATAGATGTACTTGATCAGTTTTGGGAAAAATTTACTTAGATCAATTCATAAGCTTGAAAATAGAATAACTTGATTAAATTTCTGTCAAATATTCTTTACATTTTATCTAGTTTATTTACTTATTGAAATATTTCCAATTGAATATATCTTAAAATAATTTGAACAAGCAAAGTATTAAACAAGGTAAGTAAGCACAACTTTTAGATAGTGTCTGTGCGAAAGAAGTGATGAAATTTGTTTTATAGTGTCAGCCCTTTCCTAATGACATTCCTTTTAATCGCATTCGGATTATTGGAAAAACAAGAAGTTGTCCACTGATTAACACAAATCCCATTCCGAGTAAAACTGATGTCATTCTATGTATAACTTCTTATCCGTAAAAGAAGTGAAACAAAAGGAAAAACAAAAAGATTGCAATTATTCCGACGTAAAGTACTATAATATTATTGTATAACAAATAAAGGGATAAAAACTGCAAACATTTGCAGAAAAGTTTTTTTTTCATATTTTTCTATAAAATAAGACCTCATTTGAAATAAAAGGGAAAAAATTGATTTAATTTTATATTAAAATTTGAATTTCAAATCAAATCTAATTTTCTTATTTGAAGTCTATTTTAACGACAAAAACCAAAATATCTTTTTTTTAGAGAAACTCTTCTCTTAATTTCGTTTTCATATTTTCCTATTGATATAACTATAAGAGCACTACTCGATAGGGTTGTGCTCTTTTTGGCCAAAAAAAACTGTTCTAACAAATAGAATCATATTTATATAATCACCAAGATAATAGACCTTATCTTATTCTGTGCTTTAACTAAAGTCTTGGCCTATTATTATGAATTACTACTTGAGTGTCACTTTTGAATTACCG
This sequence comes from Galumnidae sp. Gr-Ori-00277, assembly GCA_034700165.1. Classification (NCBI taxonomy): domain Eukaryota; kingdom Metazoa; phylum Arthropoda; class Arachnida; order Sarcoptiformes; family Galumnidae; species Galumnidae sp. Gr-Ori-00277. The sequence continues at coordinate 19,738 of JAQIXI010000620.1, forward strand.
GTCCTTAAGTTTAGTATAAAAGTTAAGTTTAAGTCATAACTACTTAACCATTAGTTTTATGCTCTGATCACTTGTATTCTGTAATTTCAAAGATAACTTTTATTCTGAATTTGAATTTAATTCCCATTGAAATTACAAAAACATAAGAAAAGGAATTATTATTATTCTTAATATAATTCATTGTGTAATAAGCAAGCTAGTTGATATTTAAAAATACAATTAATCTAGGTAGAATTTAAGCAGTTATTTTAAATGAACAATTATAATTCTCAATGTTGATACATCAAAAAAAAGTACCTCGGAATTAAATTTGCAAAATTTTCATATTCTTTGTTAGACTCCTTGGCTATACTCTTGAAAATATAATTTACTTTTTTCGCCTTCTTTTGGATAAAAATTCGATTAAAATTTTTGAAAACAAATTACATAAAAATTAAAAGCAATAATACATTGTATTTGTGTTATAACTTATATTGTAATCCATATAATAATTAACTGAACCGTAGGATACAATTGTATAGAGAATTGGTTTGAAGAGAGAAACCTATTCTGTGCGTTTCAATCCGAGGGATTTTCATAGATCTTTGAAATGTCTTTATTACTTCTAAAAGAGTAGTGAATCCAAAAATCTATTCAAATGGAAATTTTCAGAACTATTGAAGAATAAAATACAAGAATATATTGAAATACAGAGAATATATTGTTATTGAAAATTGAATATCACTTGAATTCTGCCTAAAGATATCGAGTAAAGTCTATACAGAAAAACATATATAAATATATTATATTAATATTTATTTTTCTCCGATAATATTTTCACTGGTTTTTGATAGAATCAATTATTCAATGTTTTTGAATCAAATATTTTTCTTTTCAAAAGAATTGTTTACTTTATTTTTCGGAAATATTTTTATAAACATTTTTTCGTATTTTATTAAAATATTTTATTATTAAATTTTATTGACCAAAATCACCAAGTTA
>JAQIXI010000621.1:0-20706 GCA_034700165.1 Galumnidae sp. Gr-Ori-00277
GAAAGAGTTTTGTTAAACATAAGGTCGAGAGGAAAGACATTTGTTAAGAAGGGAAAACTGTTTGTGAAACTCTGTATCTTATTTTAGTTTACAATAATTAAGAAATGGAAGTAATATACCTAAATATTATTGAAAATAGACATAAGAGAGTAAAACAAGTGACCAGTAATGAAGTGAGAGAACTAATGATAAAGTATTTAAGTAGTGGTTATGTTTGGTATAAAATATAAAAATGTGTTTCAAACTTAAAAGAAAACAAAACAAATAATAAATTTATAATTATATAGTTTCTTGTATTTCAAATAAATTCTTAAAATAAAAGCATTTCATATCAATTCCTAAATGAAAATTCAAAAGTCTTAATAATTGTTGCGATATTCCTAATAGTTTTTGCGATTAATTAGTCCTAATAGTTACTGCGATGATCCTAATAAATGTTGATTTTACTGTATCTTCGTTTGAATTAGAGTTAAATCAATTAATAGATAATTTGTGTGACGTTAAACGTTTGTAAATTTGAGTGCATTTCAAAAGTGGATATCATTTTAAAAACTTAAATATATTCAGAAAAATACTATCATTTTTGACTTGAAAAAATCAACTTGTTCATCTAAAACTAAATTACACAAACAATCAGTTAACTCATCTGTGAATAAAAGGCTGTGAATATATTTAAAATAATATGAAAATGACTTTACAATAACCATTTACTCAAGTGATGGTAAACAATACTCATGAGATATTGGGTTGAGTTTGGCCTCAAATGACGGATATTTAACGCAAAGAGTGGTCTAAGAATACAAACAATGATTGCATACTATATATAAGTTTATAGATAAGAATATATTTTATAAGTAATGTTACTATTATTTGAATAAATCATTGGTTTTATGTCTGAAATAAGACTCAATTTATTTAATAATATAAAAACCATTGATTTTATTTGGAGAACAACTGATGTTTTGACAAAACTATCGATTGATTTATCAAAAAATGCTTTCAAATCAGATTCTGAAGAAAATGTCTGTTATTCGGATGTGATTTGATTTTGAAATATCCCTTCACATAATCCAAGCATTTAAAGCTAAGATCTATTGATTTTTAAAGAAAAAGAAAGTTATATAAGAGTTCTTCGGATTTAGTCTTTGGTTTTGGATAAAAATTTTTAGTGGAAAGCATTTAATGTGAAAAGAAATCTATATTCACATTCAAATAATGGCCTAATATTGATATAAATGTTTTCCTTATTATATTTGTTGTGCTCTGCATTCCATTGCATTATAGCACAGAATATTCTTTATGTTCTTTTCCGTTGACTGGAGTTTACTGTCGGCGTTCAGCTGTCGCACAGTCTGTATATTATATTGGCTTTTGGTTGAACTTATTATTTGTGTGTCTTTTCTGTGACTCTCAATATTTGACGTCTAATATTTCTTGTGATCACACAATAAAAATGTGGCTCATATACAGTCATATACAGTCATATACAGACATATACAGACATATACAGACATATACAGCACAAACACAGCGGACCGACAGCACTAAACGCCTCATAGAAACAGAGATAGAGTTCAGATGGAGAGCACAGATATCAGCAATAATTGTGTGAAAGATGTGCTTCGAATGGCTTTTCCTTATAGTGTTATTATCTATAAAATGTTTGATAAAATTCTTATCCATTAATCAGTTGAAGAAATATCTATTAATTCTTTTATATTCTTTTTATTATTGATATTTCAGACGTTTACACAATTGGAGGAACAGTCGTCAGAGCACTGGTTGGCCCACTATTTGTCGTTAATTTCACAGAAAACTTTAATCAAAGTGATGACAACACTTATCTATACGGAAATGGTTTTACAACAATTACCAGTGGGTGACAGTTGGCCTGCGATCGGACACCAAACTTTTCAGTCACTCCTCCGACTCATTCAATGCTTTTCTTTAGGCATTTATTACTTTTATTATCTTTATGTCCAAACCTGTGATTATAGCTAGAAATGACTCAAATGTTTACTCAAATCAATATTTTCATTAATTCAATGATTTTTATTCTAATAATTACTAAAAAATGTTTTTAAAAGTTTTTACTTAAGATTTCTTAAACTTTTCTAACATTAAATTAATTCAATTTATTAAAGAACTAAACATTAAAATAAACTTAACTTTTCATACGATTTATAGCTTAGGAAACATGAAAATAGGCAAGGTAATTTTTCTTATATTTTGTTTTTTACTATTTCCTTGGATATATAATGATCTGACATTCAGTTCTCATATTTCTTAGTGTAGATCAGATAAGTTTTTGTGGCCATTAAAGGTGAGGCAGTATTAACCCCCTCCCTCTGGGAGTTTCATAATTGATGAGAGTTTGAGAATATAAATCTTAACATCGATTAAATATATTAGTTTTCAATCCATTCCTTTCTTATATGTGTTTCGACTCTAAACTTGAGATTATATTCGAATTGAAGTGTATTTCCGACAAAAAACAATTCAAAGTTATGTTCAAAAGTCATGCGATCTCTTATCGAAAGCTATTATTCCAAAAGAATAGCATTAAAACCATTAAAAATATTTGTGAGAAATACTTTTCTCTCAAATAATGGGTTTTCAGACCAATATTTTATTACTCTTTGGATAAATACCTTTAATAAAATGATAAAACTTTGCTTCTTTTCTAAGTTGATCAAGGTGATTCTCTTGTTCTAACAACACTATTCAATACCTATACAAGAATTTTAGTGCTTTATTTCTTAATATAACGGAATAATAGTGAAGACTTTGTTCTCTAATTCATTTTATTTGCTAAAAGGCAATTTTAATCATGCTTGTTTATCTATGACTATGAAAGGGATTATTTCTAAAAATACAATAAATTGTCGCTCAATTCCAGTAATTCTTGCGATAATCGGATCGTTTGTATGATTCAGTGGTGACTAAGGGGAGGTCCAGACAGTCAATGGCTTTTTTCAGCCGACAATTTCTCCTAAATTTGAGTCCTTTGACTGTCCTCTCAGTTGGAACAGAGATTCGCCACAATTTTATTTTATATCATTTGATTTCAAACAAATTTTTCATTAAAAATATTACAAAAAAAAGTAAAAAAAATGGGGAGAAATTGACATTTTTGTGATTCCACCGACACTTTTAATAAACTATTATTTCCTAAAACTTTAACTATTCCTACACTTCATTCTGTGAAAGTTAAAGTTTGTGGACATCACTGATTCACTTTTGTTTCTCAGATTACAAAAGTATGGTTTACTTGAAAATGGATTAAAACATATTTTTCTCAATTCTAGAGTCAAATAAATTCCTCTGAAAACAGACTTTCATTTAAGAGAAAATTTTGGACTCTTTTTGTTTTAAGACATTTATGACTTTAAGTGACATAAATAAGTGCAGTGAAAGCCATAACAAAGCTTTAGGCGGCGAATCATTATAGATGAGCAAGGTCAATTCAAACACAGGCTGCCAAATATTATTTTACTTACTTAATGCACTGGCCAAGTACATGTTGTACCAAGATAGAACCCTTTTGATTTATGGCGTCTTTTTTTGTTTGCATTAATTTATCAAAAGTTAAAAATTATTAAAATAATTATAATTTCTTCAAAAAAAATTGATATTAAAAAAAACTATCATGCTAAATTAATCTACAAGATTTGATGAGAGAACTCAATCTTTAAAAATCTTCCTGTTAATCTTAAATTTTAAGATCTGAAATATATAAATTAAAATATCAAGAAATTTGCATGATATTTCTAGTAATTATGCTATGGAATATATTCATGGTTATTTTTAATCTTAAATTAAGAAAACAATTATTCAAATAAGATTTCTCATCAAAATTTAAGATTATCAAGTTCATTAACAACTTTAAAATGATTTAATTGAATAAATTTAAATTTATTGTAAATATGAATTGATTTTATTGTATATCACAACTCTTTTGATAATAAATACTTTCCTTACTCTTGGAAATAATGTTATATATGAATAAGTTTAATGTGCTTGCTCATCTCACATAACATACACTAAAAATTGCCTAAAAATGTGTCTGAATTGACATATCATTGGAAGAGATTATACCAATAAATTGTTGTAATAAAAAGTATTGGCGTTTATATGTGTTTACGTTTATATATTTAGAGTGAATGATATGATTTGTGACAATTTACTGATCGGTTAGTCATTGAAATTAAATGGATTACATATCTCTCGAATAATGAATTCTATTGAAAGTATTGCCGAAAATCCAAAATAAATGGAAATAAGAATAGTTTGCAAATTGTATTGAAAAGTCGATTCATTCCTATCTATTATTTACGAAATATTTGAGAATTGAATCTCTAATTTATTTTCAGCAAAAGATTTATATACAGAGTTTTGAGAAACAAAATTGAAAAAAATCATATGATATCAAAAAATATAGCATTAAATAAAGTTGTAGTTTAACTGAACACAGAATATAAAAGAGAGAAAATTGAATTCAATTTAATGAAGCGATGAAAAAACCAATTCATCAGAATATTTGTCTTATCTTACAATTGACGCATAAAAATGAATTTAAAAGAGAATAACTTTTATTTCAACAAAAAAAAAATAAATTATAAAAAAATCTTTTGCGACACAAAAATATAAAAGTGATATCAGTTTCTAAAACAATAGGAGAGGGAATCAGTTGGAGAATAATCACTAAAATCGCCTAAAATAGAGATGAAAAAAGAATATATTCCGGTATTTGTTATCTCTGACATTGATTGGGAACAGAATATTGCATAGAATAGAACACACAAACCATTATAACTGTTGTTTTGTTCTCTAATCTCTTTTCGTATTAGTATTTTTCGCTTTTCTCTATATATTAAAGTTGAGCGAAAAAATTGTTTGAGAATCAGTTGAGTCAAACAGTTTTTAAAAGACTTGGAGGCAGTGATGCGCGAAAAGAGTGAACTTTTTGTCTCTCCTTTTCTTTATAAATACTGTATAAGTCTTTAGATTCTTCTTCTTATATATCGAGAATATATTGTTTTACTCTACGAATAGCTCTTTATATTTATGTCTAAGCGATTGGATGTAAACGACTGACTCTTCCAAAAATGCAAACAGAATTAACTTTGAAAGTTATAGCTATAGATAGAGTGAGTAAAAAGAAGTCCTGTCTATTGTATTATACGTTGGATATGAAAACGACTGAGAAAAGTGCAGATCAGTGCGAATCACATCACAATGTGTTGAAGCGCTTCACTCTTTAAATTTAAAAACTCATTTATTTTCTTCAAAACTTTGTTTCCAATCTCTTCATTCTCTACACTCTCTTCTCTTCAATCTTTTATCCACTTTTACTCTCATTTCTTATATTTTCAAATAAAAATAAATTCATGAAATCTAAACTTTTAATCAATTAATTAATCCTGGATCATTTTTATAGAAAACACTGGAATTGAGAAATTGAATATATTTTCAAAGATGTGATCATTTCGTTTAAATACAATTATATTAAAATTATATAAGAATTAAATAAAAATAAAATAAAATATTGTCTTAAAAATTACTGAAGAAAACATAAGTACAGTAAACAACCGTTAATTTTAATAAAGTTTAGTTAAATGTATCGATTTTAAACCTATCCGTAGTTTTTATTATTATCATTATGTTTTGGGGAAGGTTTTTGATTTCATTTTGGGTTAAGGCTATCGACGGTTAAAATTAACGATTGATTTCTTTATTCTATTGATTGCATTTCGACAAATAAATAGAGTTAATATCAAAACGTTTGTGAACTTCATTTCTATTATTTTTATTTTTAGTTTTAACTTTAGTTCAAACTTGTAATTCTAGGTCAACCTCTAATCTGTTGTGAATACTTTTCTAATAATAATGAATAATTGTTTTCTGATATAATGAGTGTAATTCTGTCACAAATAGTCTGTCTTTCTATGTATAAGTGTACACAATTTGCCCTAATGTGTCCAGGTTGACTTATTTTGATCTTGTCAATAAATGTTTTGACTACCTATTTCTCAAAACATCTATTAATTCAATGGTAAAAAAGACCACATTAGTCGACAGCTCCTCAGGAGGGCGACAGTGAGTCTTATTGAATCAAGGCAAATTTCAATTTGCAAAATTAAAAAGACTTAATTTAAGCGTTTTTTCATTACTTAATCAAAGACTTTACTCAATCAAAAACAACGATAATTATATTCTAATGTATAAAATAGTAATTTGTTGTAGTGCTGTAGTAGTGCTGTAGAGTTCATCACAAACTGTTTTTATTTTTAATTATTTTGTTTTTATTCAATGGAATGCAATTCAAATAATTGATATTTATTTGGGAAAAAAAGAGATCAAATATTTAGTTAAAAACACGACGTTTTTGTGGTAAGAAACTAAAGATAAAACTATTAATGGCTTTGGGCTCAAAGACATAGCTTTAAGTTTTGCTTTAATTGAATTATCGATTTTTCAATTGACTCTCATTTCAATAGAATTTCGCCCAAAAATATCTCGGATTCAATTAATTAATAATTTAAATGTCAAGAAAAAAGTTTTTCTAAAATTGACATTTCTTTGAGAGTCAAACAAAAGAAATGACTAAGTGAGCAAGGTTATTATTCATAACAAACAATACGGTTTCACTCATAACATAATCAGAAATTGTTATTATTATTATGAAATATTACAAAATATTTGGCAAAAACTTCTGAAGAGTCAGTTTTTTAAGCATTACTTATACAACTTATGCAAACAATGTCTAGGCTATTTTAGGAATAATTAGGAAAATTCTCTCTCTTTAGCCAAAGCCTTTGGCCATCTCTTCTAAAGTCAATGTTTTCTAATTTTTTCATTAAAGTGTAAAATATGTATAAATATATTGAAATTTTGATCACATATTTTGATAATTAAATTCTTTGTTATAATTTATGAGAATTTTCGGTGAATTCCTTAATTACTTAAGATTTGTAGAGACAGAGACACTCATTATATAAACTATGAAAATAAGAAATGACTTAAAATTAAGAATTTTTACTTTAAAAATGAGTAAACACTGGATTATCGCCAAAAAATTGAATTTTGATTAATTAATACTTCGCTAATAATTTTCGTAAAGAAAAAAATCATTTCGTGTTCTTTTAGTTAACAACAACTTATTCTGAGAACAAAAAAAAAGTGAAATACAAGGGATTAAAAATAAAACAACATTTGAGACGACATATACATAAAGTGTGCAAAATATGTCAAACAATTGTCCCGTAAATATCACACGAATTGAATGTTGAGATAAATGTTTTTATAGTAAGAGAATGGGATTAACCAAAAAGAAATTATTTTTGAGTTTAACTTAAAAACGTAAAACAACTAAAGAAATAAAGAGAGAGAATGAAAGCAAACAAAATATATTCTCAACAAAAGAAAACTAAAATAAAACTTAATTCCAATGAAACCAAAAGTTTTTTTTAAGAAAACAAACGAATCGAAAACTGTTTAATACATTTTTTTCTAAATTTAAAAAAAGAGAGGAATTAGAAGTAAAGTGAAATACATCAGACTCTTGACATTTGAGACATAAATTGCTTTCTCTTTTTTTAAACAAAAAGTAATACGAAATAAGAATATAAATATTGAAGAAAAAAACACTTCTTTTTTGTTCGGCACTAAACAAATGGTTTCGAAGTTAATAAACAATTGATAAACGGTTTAAAAATTATGGATATATTTAAAGAGAATTTGATCTGAAATTGTCTGTCGTTTAGTTATAATTAATTGTGGGTTATATGTATTGAACCTCATTTAAAGTGTTTGGATGGCAATAGTTTTCTCCGGCGTCTCATTCATTGTCAGTCACTCGGGATTTGGTGTTACCCTAATATTGGCGGTGCATTACTTCAGTGCCCACAGCTATGAAGTAAAGACTGACTTCAAATGTGATTTACGAGATATTACCACTTTTTTGAGAATAGACTTCTACTGAATCTGTCTTTAGTGTTGTTTAATAACTAAACTGACCAAACATACAACAGACACACCACAGACATATCACACACACCAAACATATGATAAATACTCGAATACTTTTTTTTGAGTCTTAAATGTGACAAAAAATAGCCTAGAGCACCACTATTATCTCTGATCGCTATCGTATCGGAATGTGTTTAGTTATTGAGAAAAGTACTCAAAATACATGATATGCACAGAATATCAAATAAGAGTCGGTATTAAACGAATATAAATGTCAAACGGAAACTCAAAATGAAAAGATGATTGATTTGGAGTCACTTCCGAGTAATTCCAATAATTCCGTGAGAGTGACAGTTAACTCATTGGTTGGACTGACACAAAGACAAAGACGCACAGCATAAGGATAGCGACAGTTATTTTTTTGTTTGATTTGATTTATTGATATTAAGCAAAACATATTTAATAATAAGACGTCTCTTAGATATTGTAGTTATAGTTATCTCTTCGATAGAAATGGAAGACATCTATAACTGTAATCAAATCAAAAAACAAATGGATTGCAATTATTTGTGTCATACAATCGATAGACGAGAGACACAGATATAAAAATCAGTATTAATATCGTCGAATCGATTCTCATAATATTCTTTTCAATAATTTCCTATAAGAGAAGTAAAGAACAGAATCTTAACTAAAATATATTACATTTCATTTAAAATAATAAATTTGACTTATTTTCAGATAACGTTTTGGATGTTTTTCGAGTCGTTTTTCAGAATTAATAATAATTAATGATTGGATCCCTATTTGTCTCTTAGTTTTTTGTCGTTCTTATGATTTAATTGTGAAATATTTGTCGCAAATGTTTCAATGGATTCAGTGTTTTATAGGCAGTGATAACTTGAATAACACTATCTATTGATTACAACATTTATTTTGAGACTTTAATTTCAGTTCTCTTCTCATTGCTATCAATCAATAGAACATTATTTCTAATAAACTATAGATTTGTCTCATTTTGTATCACAAATGCATTGAATATTTTTCAAGTTTTATAGAGGTTTTCGCTTCGCTTCTAATCTTATGATTGATTTTTCAACTCATTTAATGCAAAAATCGATTTTATAGTCAATTCCACACAATTTTCAAAGAATTTTTGCAAAAATCGAATACACTTTTGCCTAATATTTCAACTTTTAATATACGAAATATTATTGATTTGTCGATAACTTTAGGCGCTCTTAAAAACTTTGTTCAACTCTTGAGAAATCATTCTTTTAGTGAAAATGTCCTCGATGCAATTGTCAGATGTGCTCTATTTGCAAGTACTATAATTACTAATTTCATTTTTTTCAGATTTATTTCTAGTAATTATCTAAAATCAATGGATTAATAATTGTTTCATTCCTAATGTCTATAATTCTGAACAAATGGTCGCAATAATTATCAAAAGGAAGAGAACATTATATAAACATTAGTAATAACTTATTACTGATAACCAAAAACGGATTCATTAGTTTTTATCATTTGATTAGACAACGCTTTTGTGTCATTAAAGCAATTTATAAATAGAATATCATTTGTTTTTTTTCGCTGAAATAATTCACATCAAAAACAATAAAATTAAACTCTTTTCAAATAATTTCTATCTCTTGTAATGCAGACATAAAAACGTCTAAATCTTCAGATCCCGACTAAATCTTTTATATCTCCTATGATATAAGTCATAACAATTTGAGCAAGCAACATAGATTCACAACATCTTTAAATAGAGTACGACAGCCAATCCATAATCACATTTTATGGCAAATATACTAATTTATATAAAAAAATTTTTTGTTAATTTTCTTTTATTAACAACAATAAGATTTTTTGGATATTTTTCTAAAGGATTTAAGTGTTCTTCGAGTCTATTGAAGTTTTAGCACTAAAAACAAGAATTTAAAGAATATTCTTAACGACGAAAATAATTATAAAATGAATAAAAATTAGTGGAAATAAAGTCTATTTGAAACGAGTCATTACCATAATAAAACATTTAAAAATTGAGCTTGCTGCTTCGTTAATAAGCTTGAGTCGTGTTTTTTGAAGTCAGGTTTGTCTGTAATGATGCGGTACTTTATTTTGTTTTAGCACTGATTTTTATGTCTCCCCTCTTATGACTTCCCTTTTATGACTGTATCATCATTTTGTGGATTAGCTCTGGTATGCAATACTCTATTGTTATATTTTCACTTAATTGCTAATTATTAACGTTTAAAACTAAAAAAGTTTCCAAACATTTGTTTTTAGTCATAAACTTAACGATAATCGACTTTCAAAAAATTATTTTAATGGAAATTCATTACCAAATATTAGTCGATTACTCTATTATAAGTTATAACCCATTTTTAAAAACAATGTATAGATTTTAAACATTGAATTAATTAAATTCTTTATTATATAAATCGAAACGAAATCTCTTAGTAATGAAAAGTTGTACTCATTTTTATTAATAATAATAATTATTTCTAAAATAATAATTATCGATACATAATATCATCGATTTGTTCTTATTAAGAGTTATTACAAGTGGTAACGATTCAAATACTCAATACTAATCCCTATACTTTTCTCAGAGTTTATGGATTTTTCCTTCAAATTGTTGTTTATATTCGTATTTGAGTGGAATTTCATTCAAACTATTATTCATTTGAACTACACTTCGAAAAGGGAATCCATTCCCTTAAAGTGAATTTTAAGGGAAAGGGAATAAGGATTTTACTAAAGGGAAGGAAAGGGAATCACTTTTAATTTGCGGATTCCCTTAAAATTCCCTTATAACATGATCTAAATTAAACCTTAAATAAGTATAATTATATTGCATTTTTCATATATTCTTTGCATTTATAATTATGGCCACAAAACAAAAAATTATTAATAATTATTTTAGTTATAATTCTAATAAATTGATTGAACTAAAACTTGACTAAAAGTAAAGTTAATATAACTTATTAAAAAAGTTATAAAATAAATGCAAACACTAATTAAGGGAATAAGGAATTTTCAAAGGAATCCCTTAAAATTTTGAGCAAGGGAAGGGAAGGGAAGGGAATGAAAATAATCCCAAAGGGAAGGGAATACAAAATCTTAACTTTTCCAGGCTCTAACTTGACTATAATTGCAATTGTTTTCAACAATAGCCGGTATTTGAACAAGTAAAAAGTATGACCACAAAAATGTTGAATTTTTTAAAATTACAATTAACAACAAATTAATGATAATTCAATTTACATTAGTATCCATTCAGTGGTCAATACTTTTTTTCATAATACAGAATTAACCATGATACAACATAATAAAGAGTGAATTATTATTATAGGGTCATATTAAAAATAAACTTGATACTGACATTTAAGATCAAAAAATCATATAAAATTGTAAAACAATCTAATTTAACCCGGGAAGATATCATATTAGGATTTGAGCTAGCAACATTACTAATGATTCATTAGTAATGAATAAGTAGTAAATTTCAATGAATAAAATCAATAAATATTTTTGTTATATCTTTGGGACTGAGCTATAAGTGAATCATATTTTGTTATAATAAATAAAAGTTTGAAATTCAAAACTTAGCTGAAAAATGTGACCAAAAGTCCTCTATTACTGCATATCTCTGCTTACAATTGGCCTCAAATGCAAAAAAAGGGTTCATTTGGTCCTGAATTGCTCTGATGAAGACAACTAGATAGTTGTCGAAAGCCTCAGTACTTCAACAAGATTGTTGGCAAGATAATTGTCAAAGTTTTTGATAAGTTTTATTTTCAAATTTAATTTTTTTTATTATGTTGCTTGCTCAAGTTTATATTTTAATTTTTATTTAAAGCTATGAATCATTTGCTAGTGTTAACCCACGACGTTTTAACCAAGAATGTGGACATTCACAAAACTGACTTTACATTATACCTAGGTAATTTACATGTATTTAATGTATTTTGAGTAGCATGAATTTTATTACGATAGAGTACCTTATAAAATATGTTCCTAGGTGAGATATTTTCATAGAAATTAATCAAATAATAAGTATATAATACCTGATTTTATATGCATTTAGTTTTGATAATTGCGTTAAAAGTGTTTATAATGTTTATTGTGTTATAAATTATAACTGAAATAGTTTTGTATTTTATGTGAAACCCTTTTACAAGATAACACAACTGCCGAAGGACTGCATCAGAGGCCAAACCCAACAGAAGGTAAGACTTGCATTATATCAAATATACACATTTCTTAATATAATTTCCCCTTTAATTAAACACAATTGTAAGCATACAATTGCAGAGATCAACATTTAACATTTAACTTGGTAAATTATGTTCTCTTATTGCCCGTTCTGTATATGTTTTGCATATTTCAATATAAATTAATTCCTTTATATTAAATGTAAAACTCTATTCGAGGGTTTATTCTGTCTTTTATCCTTTATATGCAGACAATGTCCTTAATTTGTATTTGTCTCTAAAATTGTTCTTGTTAATTGTAAGCTTGTGACTACCAATCTATGCCAACACAATGTTTGTTAAAAGTTAAGTTTGCTAGTTCATTTGGCAATAGTGAGCTAAAGGGAGGACTAAATAGTGAAAAGGGTTTCATTAATTGAGAAATGCGTTACAATAGAAAAATGTTAAAAACAGTAATTAATCAGAGATTTGTCTCAACATTGACTTTACATTATTTGAGAGACGAATGTCTGTAAATGTCTTTAATGTGTTTCCGCTGTTAATAATGTCTGATAAGAGTAATGTTAATATTCTTGTGATAAAAGAGATTTAATGTTTGCAAAAGCCGTGAACGCAATGACAGTCATAATGAGTGTCACATCTCTTATGATATTTTGATTTAACAAAAGGACTGAATAAAACTATTAATTTTTGACGACTTTATGTTTTAATCGGACAAAAGTGGCAAAAGTTTTATAATTATTTGAATTTTGATTAAAACTTTAATGAAATGAATTAAATTATAATTAATATTTGTATTGAAACTAATTTCTAACAAAATGTTATTTTATGTTATTTTTGTCGATATTTTGAATTTTAAATTGAATTTCCATATAATTGTTGGTCAGAAAGAAGTGATTCAACAAATTTCTATATAAAATATGTATGAAAATAGAAAACAAATTATTAAATATTTATAATAATTTTTGTGTGAATATGAAATATGTTTGTCTGAATCGTCAGTTGTAGACAAATACACAATAGTTTCACAACACTTTTCCATTCATTTTACTTAATATATCCCAAATTGTTTGTAAAATTAATGAATGCAGTGTTGACTCATTTTGTCGGTTTGCGAGCACTGACTCGCATACCATTTCTCTCACGAAATGCTAATTCAATGCAACAAAACTTTGTTTCGATTATTGCATTTTCGCACAACATTTCTAATTAAATTCAAATTCAATTATTATAGAAAAACTATTAAATAAGATTTAACCAAGCTAACTTTGCTAACAATAATATTTGCATATATTTTCATATTTTTCAACAAATTTGAGAACTCATTCTGAGCTATCAATGAGTGTAAAGTAACTTAATATGACCCCATTTATGGACTGATCATTCAATGAATTATATATAAGAACTGTAAGAGTGATCACGAATTCATTCAAAATTATTTTCAATAATGTTATAAAAAATATCATTTTTCAAAAGATCGGGTCATTTGTCTGGAATAGCCATTAATCGCATTATTATTCATTTGGTCCGTCATTAGATCTAATATCAAATCATTGGTTTTTGTGATGGACTTACTTTCGTCCGCCCAAAAACCACTAACATTAAAGCCATAACTTTGATCACTAGTCATATATATTATGCCTGAATTGAAAAAAATCAGTTTTTGTCAAAACAATATAAGTCTCAAATTGTCATTTATTTCAGTTGATATGACATTTAGTGAAAAAAACATGATTTCAGTTAATCTAAATAATAATTATCGATATATTTCTGATACCATTCCATAAAAATTAATCTAATTTTGAATATTATTTTGCATTAAATTATAGAAACAGAAATTCTAAATGAAAATCACGTAATAGTTTTGTCACTAAACACATAAAACACGCAAAAAATATATTAATATTAAACTCAATTGAATTACAATATTTTGATTGTCTTTCATTTCTACAAATATTTTGCTCTTTTATTCCAAATCTCATTCATTAAATGATTTAATTGAAATCCATTAAAATTTCTTAATATCCAAACTTTTGGGATACAAATATTGATTTCATAATTATAGTAATTGTAGTCCTTTTTCTTTAGTCTTTCTGTTGTTCTGTTGTTCTGTTGTTCACCTCATTCTTCAATTCCTTAATATATTTTTTTTCTGTAAAATGTTTTCATTTATTATAAAATTGAGTAAAATTTTTTTAGATAATAAAAATATTGAAATAATAATAATAGTAATAAAGGGAAAAATGTTGGCATTTGGTTGTGTTGTGCGGAGTATACGATAGGCAAATATCGCTCCAGGGATTAGTTGATCGTTCAAATGATGGTTTACTTCCAATTTATTTTATATACAATTGTTATTCTGAATTCATATTCGCTTTATTTGTATTCAAAACTAAACTTAATATAAGAAATCAAAGCAATATTTCCCGACTGAAGACATAACTTCAGTAGAAATAATAAATTTATTCCCAAAACATTTCCCAAAACGCTATCTATAGAAAAGAGGACCAAAACTTTGTTTTGATTTTAGGAGTTATTCAATATTTTTTGGTTTATATCCAAAAAACTCATTCTATTGTTTATTAAATTAACACTTTTTTGTTTAAAATGAATTGAAATAAATCGATATATTTTCCATTAATTCAATTATTTTTGTCTTTTTATTTTAAAAATATATTAAAGATATTCATATATTTATGGAAATTAATTTTTTTTCAGAAAACCTGATAATAACAAACCAAAAGTTATTTATAAATGTTGTGACTATGAATTGTTATGAGTTTGTATTGATAAGTGATTTCAAATATATGTATATTCTAAACTTAATCGTTGTTATATACCTATTGTAAAATCAAAAGAAACAAAATCGATGTTATGGTACCTTTTCTTAAATATTTTTCTATGATTTACTATGAGTTATTCATATATAAAATCATGATATAATCTTCGGTCGTATAAAAGTTTTACTATACAAACGTTTATACTTTAATACCAAACCGGTTGGTTACAAAAAAATTTTTGCCCAAGGTAGGATCCGAAGCCGAGTTGTCATAATTGTATTTCTCAGTGGCTCATTGCAATGACACAGGGTACAATGATAGCCGGTTTTGTATTAAAAGTGTAACGTTTCAATAGTATAACTTTTATACGACCGAAGATCTTATTATGATTTTATATAACAATAACCCATAGAGAATCATAGAAACATATTCATGAAAAGGTACCATAACATCGATTACCAAAAAAATTTCCCCAAGTTAGGATCCGAAGTCGAGTTGTCATAATATTAAATGTGATAAATAGTGTCAACAAAAATCAAACATTGTTTACAAAAATGTCTACAAAAGTGAGACTTCAAATCAAGAAAAATATAAAATTATTAATAAATTAAGAAAAGGTGTCAAAAGACAAGTGATTTTAAGTCAACACAATTTGAAATATTACTCGAATCCTACAAATGCCGAAAAATCACCAAAAAAAATGTGAAAACACTCAATATTTTACTAAATAATTGCTTTAAACTACATTTTTATCTAATTTATCATTATTTGTATCGATTAAAACTATGGATTATAAAACGACTATTTTGGTGAACTTACCACTAGCGTCAACCAAATCTTCATCCCCGGTCTGGTTGACGCTAACGATCTTAAACTGTAGTTGTTTTAACAAAAATGATTTCAATTGATTTTATGGCAAAAACGGAGCAAATTGTAACACTTTTAGTACCTCTATATTATTGACTCTTTAGTAAAGGATTGCAATCACTTGGAATTAACCAAGATACAATGTTTTATGTTTTTAAATAATTTTTAGAAATAGAAAATTTAGTTTATTTTACAAAATATGAATTAAGTTTAGGCCTTAAATTTTAGGGTAGGATATAGTTTAGTTTCTTAATATAGCCTAGGTTATTTACGTTTGCTGATTGAGCTTGGGTAAAGTTTTTATAAATTGTCTAAATTCCAATATTCAAAAAATTATTTAAAATATTTGAATATTTTTGGAAATGTTATCCTGCACATTTACAAATTGAATAAAAATAAATGGGATACAATGTTCCAAATTTGAAAAAATGGGAATAACTCAGAATAATAGGAATTCCAAAGTATTGAACAATTTGTGAACATTAATCTAAAATCGTTTTGCGTTAAAATTGCGTTAAAATTGAATTTATTTGAAAATGTTTGACATATCTTTTGTTCGCTATTTTTTTCATTTGAGTCGAGAATATTCCTACGAATTGGAAGAATATCAATAAATATCGGCTCAAGAAATAAATCGATAGATTAAAGGCATCAATGGATTTGATTTTTCCAAACCTTTGCCTCTGAATCGAAAGTCTGTGAAATATAAGATTTTGGAACCAATAAAAGACTTTTCGTCGAATATTTTCAACGCTTTAAATGTTTGAAATGCATTTCAATTCACTTTATTTGTTTTCAAACGAAGCGGAAAATACTTTATTTATTCCAATTGAATATAAGAATATATTTCCGATTTTATTGGAGAGAGGGGAGAGAGAGAGAGAGAGAGAGAGAGAGAGAGAGAGAGAGAGAACTAGTAGTTGTAGTAGCAGTAATAGTGGGACAATACTTTTCTATTTTAATCTAGCAAATCATAAAATTTGATGAATTTCTCCTTTGAGTTGAAGTAGACTGGTACAAAAGAAACTTTTCTCGCCTCGAGAAACTTTCTCGAAAGTTTCTCAATGAGACATATTATTATACAAAAATTTATCGAAATATTTCTCTAAAAATATAATGTGCCTCTCCTTAGACTGAGAAATATTTTCAGAAAGTTTCTATTGTACAAGCTTAAGTTGATGTCAATAGTAAAATTAAGTTTTATTTTATTATAGGCTTTTATTAAACATAACTTTAAAATCTATTATTTAATTTATGTTTAATTTATTGAAAAACAGATAACTTGTCGAACAATAAACACTTTGTAGTGATTAATAACATTTAGATTTTTATTTAAATAAATTTAATTTCGATTACAATTCTATTCTTAACAAACATTTACTTTTAATATCAAATTTATTGAAGTAAAATCTTTAGCACTTTCTTACAGTTTATCCAAAAAGTGGTTAAAATTTCAAAACTTTAAAAACAAAAATAATTGAATTGAATAAAATACGATATAATTATCTCAAATTGAATTTCAAAAGGGCTTAAAGTGGTAAACAAATAACACAAAAGTGGGTAAAACAAAGTGTTGTTTGATTTAAATATTTTTCAAATATCTTTTGAAACAAACACTTTATTGTAGAGACATTTATTTACCTCTTTTTGTTCTAAGAATGGGTCTCCAATTGATCATCAATTGATAGACACATTTCTTATACAAAGTCTTAATGTTTTTCGCAATTTTGGTTGACGTCAGCCTTTTTTCTGTTATAACGAAACTCTTTTTCTGAGCTATAGTTAAGTTTCGACATAATTTTTATCTCTTTTGTCTCTTATATTGTCTTTTGTTTAAAATAATTTATTTTTATGTCCTCTCAATTTGACTTCCAATACATACCAAGAACTTAATTGATTGCAACCAATTGTTCCCTGGATGCGTCCCTTTCCAACACCAATAATATCTGTACTGAAATTAAGTCATAATTATTTTAATTTAAAACGAAATCACTTAAAGAAATGTTTATTTCAATGAAAATTAATGAAATTAATTTATTAATAATCGTATGGAAATCACTTTAATTTGTCTGTAAATCGAAGCGCATATTAAATGGTTTCCAATCCCTAAACTCTTCAACAAAACTAATAAATATTTATTGAATAAAATGAATAATAAATTTATTCCTATATTTGTATAAAAAGTCAGATCTCTTTTCTCTTTTAATCTTTTATTCATTCATTAATTCAATTATAGTAATGTCGAACAAAAGGAGTACACAAACTAAGGAGTAAACAAGGCACATTTTATTTTTAGAATGCTTAATACTTTTGGATTATCCAATACTTACTCTATTTATAGATTATTATGATTTACACAAAAATGAATGGATTTTAGGTCTTAAGAGTTATAAAATATAAAAATATGAGTTTCGTGCTATGATTTTATAATATATGAATATTGAGGGAATTCCCCTTGGTAATACTATTTTATTGATAATATAGAGGGCACAGTTGGCTCAAAACTATTCTTTTAGTGTTTGGAAAATAACAAATGATTTATGCCTAACATTACTCGAAATTAATTGAATCAATCAATGGCTACAATTTTCGACCACTACTGAAGTATTGGTTCTGCTTTAGAATGAAATGACTTCATTAGGGATATTGAGGTCATTAACTTCATTATATCGAATTAGACACAGAATATGTGATTCAGTACTTTCTGATCATTTTTCTGTTCATTAGATTAATATTTTGCGTTTTTTTATTCGCAAAA
Organism: Galumnidae sp. Gr-Ori-00277; assembly: GCA_034700165.1. Taxonomy (NCBI): domain Eukaryota; kingdom Metazoa; phylum Arthropoda; class Arachnida; order Sarcoptiformes; family Galumnidae; species Galumnidae sp. Gr-Ori-00277. Next base: position 18,600 of record JAQIXI010000621.1, read on the forward strand.
TATCTAATCGTTAGACAAATGAAAAATGAGTGTAATTTTGGCAGAAATTTGTTTTAATCTTTAGATTTAATCAAAATTACATAAAAAAATATTAAACTGAGAACCAGAGGAAGACTGTATGCAGTTTTGTCCACTTTGTCCTTAATTTCATTATATTATCGATCAATCGGTGATTTTGTTGAGCAAAGCTTTTAATCTCGCAGTCATTAAATGACTCCTTTTTTCTCTCAATGCAATACAATTTTGTTGGCTTTAGATTCAGTTCTGTACTTATATTGCGTGCCTTCTCTGCATTGAATTTTTTATCAATTATTTTCACTCCAACCCCACTATTATCTGATATTTTTGCCAAAAGAAAGAAAATCCTTATATTTTTACTTTGATTTCAGTTCAGATTCTTTTTTGTTAACTTAACTAACATTTTGTTAAAATTTATAATTAGCTCTTTTTATAAACAAATAAAACATTAATTTTATTAAATTTATAAAATATTAAAATAAAGTATAGATAACCTTGCTCATTGCAAGCGATATGATGTAATGTAATTATTAAAGAAATATATTGAAATCGATTTGAATGCATCAAAATTGAAGTCAAGAGAAAAATTATAAATTTTGAAAACATGAGTCTCACACTCGAAAGGATCAATAATTTTCAATCAGAATAAGCCGACTGTAAAGCATTTTCTGCATTTCGACTATCGCTTCAACTGATTTTGAGCGCCATTTGAGAGGAAAGATCAGTCAATGGGGGCAACACATGAACAGTACTGAGAGTTCTGTTAAGAAATAGTAGAGAAAACCAAAACTGAAAACTTATAAAAGAGGAACAGAAGCTATTTTTGAGGATTTATACTCCACTCTATTGGTATTTAAGGCCAACAAATCATATATTTTTTGAACTGAAGAGAAAATACTTATCAAACAGTGATCTAAAACATGAATTTCTTATTATATTCTTAAGAATACAAATGACTCCATATTTTTCAATATTTAAAATACTTTAAGCGTATTATAATTTTTTTTTCGTTGGATTCGTTCCAAACACTATTTTCTTTAATAAAACTAAATTACGATAAAACCGTTCCCTTTCTTCAGTCGAGAAATTTTTGAGGAATACATATAAGAATAAAAGAAAAAAAGTGATGCATCGCTTCGATTATACATTTCTTCTTAAGTCAGCAAAAAATATATAAATTTCTCGAAAAAAAACTCGATTTTGTTCTAAACTATAGATTGATTTCCTCTTAACCTAAGCTCATACTGAGAGAGAAGGATAAGAGAAAAAACATATTCTGTGCCCAAAACAGATTTGTATGAATATATTCAATATATTCTTAGAAGTGTTGACATGTTCAAGGAGAATATTTCAATTTCACATCAAAAAATTAAATAAGCAATAATTTATTTTGTAAGTCAACATGGTTCATTTATTCAATAATTAACTGGTATTTGAAAACAGAATATTCAGGATAGAATTACTTGTATAACCAGAAAATGTCACAAAACTTAATATTTCTTATATTAATTGTATTTCATATGCATTTAATTTTATAACTAATATTATTAGTAATAATAATACTCTCAATGTATTAATAATTAGTTAGAAGTATATACAGTATAAATTAATAAACATTTTGAACTTACAATTTTAATATACTGTACTTTGTTTATATTTTAACTTGTTGTCATAAATGGTCATTTATGAGTTACCTTGGACATATCAGGTGAAGAGTTTGGAGAATATTATCGAATTATATGCATAATATTGCGAAAGCGATATATTGTCTCTAATATTAAGTATTATAAGCAGTATTATACAGTCTATTTCAAAAGGTTAAAGGCAGGCTATTTTTGCTTGATAAAATCGAAACGAATAGAAATGAAAAAGTGATTTTTTAATAGAAATGATAGGACTTAATTGTGAATCAAATAATGTCTTGAATAAAATTATAATTTAATTTTTTCATATAAAAACCCACCAAGATTACTTTGAACACCGTTTCAATAGATTAAAGGCAATAAAATTTCTTGATTTTATTAATTATTTACAATTAGATTATATATGAATTAATAATTTATTTTATTCCCGCGATTGAGTATCAGTT
>JAQIXI010000622.1:0-20689 GCA_034700165.1 Galumnidae sp. Gr-Ori-00277
TTGATCGGAAATAAAACTCCTGTTATTTCTATTGAAAATTAATTTAATTTTAATAAAAATATATTTAACTTAAATTTTAAAATAAATTTATTCTAATTATAAATAAATATAAATTATTTTAAAATTTCAGCAAGATCATTTTATTTTCAAACTGCTTAAATTTTGAATTTAGTGGGAAATAGATTATTCTGTGCTGGGAGTCTGCGCTCATACTATTGTTGTTATCTGTCAACACATGTACTGAACCAATGATGGTGTCATTTATCTGAAGTGTTTTCAAATAACAATCATTTGATTAAACATCAAATTAACGAAAAATATAATTATATTATTGTTGTAACTCAATATATCAGCTGTTTTGAACTAGCTCAAATAAAGTGTTTTCAAGTAATAGTTCCATACTTTGAATTTGTTCAAAAGTAGCTAGTTTGTTTTTATTTTAATATAATAATTACAGTTTTTATTAGTGTTTATATAATTACTGAAAAAATTATATTCAGTTTTGTTTACAGTACTTATTGACTGATAATAATATTTAAACGAAACTATTTGTAAGTTATCACTAAAAGTACCTAAAATTACATAAATATTAACACAAAAGCCGTCATTAAATTAATACTAACTTTAATTCATTTTTAGAGACGTTTTGGCAATAATTTTAACTTAAATTTTGAGCTCACATTCACTTTACTCAGTGTTTCATCAAAAAACTGTAATTAAACACAAAAATAGTTATTTGATTACTAATAATTTTATTGTTACCTTGCACAGTTCTCTGAAAAAGGCAATACTCGGCAAAAGAATGGATGCAGTTCAAATGCTAAATGAGGCACCACTTAAGGCTGTGTTTCTTGGTCATTTTATGCTCACAACATGGTAATTTATAAATTGATAATTAGATAAAATCATTATTTGAATAATCACCTAGCAAGTATTTTATTGTGTGAGTGAGTGAGAGAGAGAGAGAGAGAGAGAGAGAGAGAGAGAGAGAGAGAGAATATTGTTTATGTTTACAGTTTGACGTTTTTTCTTTTGAATCTAAGTTTTGAGTCATTTTTTGTAAGCATTACTGAGAACTGTATTCCAAATGCAGTCCTCTATTAACTCAAAGCTAAAGTCAAAAATAAGTGTATATTTGTATGAAATTTGATTAATGGAAATACTTTTGAGAAAAGATTTTTGGCTTTAAAACAAAACTATAATCATTTGAAAATCAAATTTATTTCGATATTCAATTTGAAAGTATTCTCTGTTTTTCAGTTCTAATCTTTCCGTTGAATATATTTATCACGAAATCCACTGAAAACCCATCATTAGAAGGAGTATTTTAATTTGTGCCTAGTACATCTCAATCAAATTCAAAGAATTCATCACTTGATTTGATTTTTATGCTAAATTAACTACCTCATTTTAAAGGGAATTCCAATCCATTTTGTTTAGATTAAGTTAAATGTGCAAATTAACCAGGGCTATCTAATTTATTAAATGTGTTTTCTCTGATATTACTTTAAACTTAAGATTTAAAATTCAATGAGACTTCGACTCAATACTCAAAACTGATTTTTTTTTGTCAAAAAAAAAACGATACAATTTTTCTTTACTCAAATTTTCACTCAACAGTTACACAACACAACACTCACTGCAAACATAGAAATTGGTTAATATTCCGTTCCCTGTTCTCTATCTTCCACTAAAAATAATAGCCGCCGGCAATCATATCAAGACTTTTTAACTATTTGTAGAGAGAGAGAGAGAGAGAGAGAGAGAGAGAGAGAGAGAGAGAGAGAGAGAGAGGACACTTAAGTTGACAAAAAATAACATTGACTTTTATCGGATCCATAGACTTGAGTCTTATATAGGGGTAAAGCAGACTTATTTTGAACAATTATGGCCACATCTGCACATCCGCTGTAATTAAGTACTGCGACTCTTATAGCGAACTAAAAGAAAATTAGTGAAAATAAATGCAGAAAATACTGAAAATAATAAATTATTTATTATAACAATTCTTAACAGTTCTTAACGCAACATAAAAAGCCAGAGATATTAAAGTCTAGTTTTCTCTCTCTTTTTGGCAAACATTTAAATGTTCTGTAATTTATTGTTTCATATTTTCCAATGTATTCACTGCAGTCATTCTCCCCTATCCTTTCCCGTCCCCATCACTCTCTCCCTCCAAAGAAGTTCTATTATCGGAATTATAGTTAATTTTTACCACTTTTTCCACTCAGAAGTTAAGATCTGAAGATAGAGTCGGTTTAGAGTTTAGATTAAATTCTCGTCTTTTTATGTGTTATTAACTCCGCTTTTCTTCCGAAGAGTTTCTCCCAAATAATTGATAGCCATTTCTCTTTTGATGCTTTTCTTTTGCCTTCGGTTTTATTGCCGTTGGAAGGAATCCATACTTTTATTCCTTTTAATTAAATTATTGTTTTTTTACTTAAAAAAAAGTTGTTCTGATTTTAAGGTCAGTTTAAATAAAATGAATGTCTCCTATAATATGACATTTTTTTATTCGAATTAATTGAAATTTATTTGCCGTCAATTTTAGCTCATATTTCAATTAGAAATCATTTTTTAGTTGTTTTACTCCATTATTATTAATTATAATATAATTTATTATGAATTAAATAAAAAATTAACGATAAAAATAATTAAAACTTTTTTTTTGGATTTCGACATAAATATTAGTTATTTATTACATAAAACTATTAGAAATAATTGAATGTTTCTCTCAGTCTTTAATCATTTACAGAATAGTTGTTGAAGGAGTCGTTCAGTTTATCTGAGAAATCAATCGATATTTTTTTTAAAAAAATACATTCCAAGAGTCAACAACTTGTCTCTCTCTTATCGAGAGTCAACTGATCCGAACCTCTGCTCCCCATTTATCTATAGATGTATTCCATTATTGAATAGCATTTTTTAAGTGAAACAAAATTATATTATTTTCTGCCAAAAAATTATCTCAATTTCTAATCTGTGGCCCAACTGTTTAGAGTACAGCTGTTTATCTAAAATAATAATCTTTAATCCCATTGACTGTCAAATGGCTACTTAACATTTTGATCATGCTCCTTCTATCAAAGCTATTTTCTATAGACAAGTGTCTAAACTTAAGTATTTTCCGGGTCTTCATTTAAAACCAAATGTTATTAAACATTGAATCCAATCATTGAAAAGTTTCCTATTTTTTTGCTACAAATGCATTTAAATTAACTTGGTTGTTTTGGTTTATTTTTATAATATGCTGACAATATAATCTGGTACACTCTTATAGAATAATAAAGATTTTTAATGCGACTTAATTCACCCGGGCAATAAATAAATGTTACTTAACAAGATTAAAGAGATGGTTAATTTTTCAAATAAAATTGTTTTCAAAAGATTTGTAAAATTCTGAAATATTGACTTATTTTCCGAAGAAATTCTTTTGAAGAAAAAGATTTCTTTTATCGGATTAATGTCTTAAAGTTAGGCTAATATTATTCATCTATAAATCAGTTTTGAGAAAAAGCTTAATCTTGCAATGTTTTTGAACTTTAATATTATGTTTTGTCATAACATTATTATTATAATTATATTAAAATACTTAAACAAATGTATTGTTTTATAATTATGTAATTCAACCGGAAATTTGGTCTAAACTTAATTGACTTTTAATGAGTTCTTTTAAAACAATATTAGATTTAAAAAAGAAACTCTTGATTACTCTTGAATATGAAAAATGTCATTTTTATAGACAATTTTAAACAAAGAATGGAATCGCCAATTATGCCAGGAGGAACCTAATTAGTTCTAGATGCAATTATTCTTATATGATTATATAAAATAATTGTGAGCCCTTGGCTATTACCTTCACTTTAATGATATGGAAAATGAAATAAACATTTAATTGATTAACACTTGAAATATGAAAAGTCATTCGTTATAATAATAACATTTAATGGAAGTCTTGAAAAATATTTTGATGAAAATGAAAGTGAAGTGAAGTGAAAGTGTGAGAAACACTTCTGAGCCATAAGTTTTGTCCATTAATTCATTTGTCGCCATAAAACTGGGTTTGACTCTGATTTGAGTGTAGAGAATGAAATGACAATTAACTCCAATATAGAAATGTAATGCATTTTTCAGTGATTAATGAATTCCTTCAAACAATAATAACAATAAAAGGAAAACCTATTCCTTTCATCTCTATCTCAAGGAAACAAAGTTCATAACGCATTTGTAATATGTGCAAGGTATCGCCCATTTGCACTTTTATTATCTATTTACATTTCCTACTGATTTGTAAACTTGTATGAATATCATCTTGGTTAATTAACATTTTGCTTTAAATTCCATTAACATAAATCTTCGGAAATGACCTTATTAACTTTAACTAATAATTGCCTAGCTTAACACTGTTGCAATCTTATCACTAAACTAATTAATTGGAAGACCTAAGTGACCTTGGAAAAATCAGTGGGAAATGTCAGCAAATTATGCAGTTTTGTTATTTCTTTGGATCTGGAATTTATGGTGTCCTCAACACCAGTTATTAGCCGTATATCAGAGTTATTTGAAATTATATTATTCTCTATTAAATTGAGTGATGTTTTCATATCATTTAGAAGTGAAAGAATGGGAAAAATGAATGCCATTATTATAACATTATAGTTGAACGACAGTCCAGAGAATTGCCGTCTCGTCCAACAGTCACATAACATCCGGCACACAATTAAAGGGTTCACTCGAGTGAGTGCCGGTTCTCTCATAAAAAGGATAAAAAAAACTCATCCAGGGGTGCGCTTATCACGTCTCAAAAAAAAGGATCTGGGGCATTTTCCAAATATAATTCTAATAATTATAAAATTTGTCTCATTTTACAACTAATTTTCAATTTAATAATTTTTTTATCACTCTCTGAATCTTTTGTCTAATTTATATTTTTGAAACCATTTTTTATATATAATATGTTCTCATTTTTCATTCAAATAACAAATTGTCATCAATTTTTGCCTAAAATGTTAAACAGAAATTTGGATCTTTTCTTTGCCTCAATTCTGTTGAATAATATTTTCTCAATCATGAGTTGCACTCAACCCTTCCCTCTTTGCACATCACTGTTCACGACTTATGGTAACATTAATTGAACCGAAAAATAGCGAACCTTTTTGTTGCCGACATATTGTCGTAAAAACATATTGTTTTCCAAATAAATAATAGCTTTTGGAAGAGAGAACACAATTCACTGTTTTGTCGGACTTTTCACTCCATAAACGTAAAGACAAACGAAAACGAAAGCATGAAATTTAATATACATTTTATCTCATCTGACAATTGTTTTGTGATCTAATGGTTATCTGATAACACATTCAAAATGTTTTTATTTTATATGTATTTTCCCGACAATCGATTTGTTGACAAAAAGTGGTTTTATTTTAAGGCCATAACTTTTTTGTTTATTCTTATCGAAAGGCATTTCCATTCGACAAAACAATTGAGTTGAGACTATCTTTTAATTAAAATTTAAATAATAGTTTATTCCTTTTCTCATTGTAAAGGATTTACATTATAAGAGACTTCACCCCACTCTAAACTTGTTAATTTTACTACTGAATTATTGTTTGCTTCAACTCTTTTCGATTATTGTTTTGTTTTTCCGGTGAATTATTTTTGGAAACTTTTTTTAAATAATAGAAATTATTGGCGAAAGAGTTGAGAATTTCTTATTAAGAAATATGTTTTGACAGATGTCCGGATACTTTTTATTAAACTTTTGATAGCTTCTAATAAATTAACTAAACGACAGTCAATTTCATTGAAAGACATTATCATTAAGTTTTGCGAAGAAAAGTCTTGAGATGAGAACCAAAAACAAAATCTCAAAAACTAAGCGATAAAACGTTTTGAGTCGGAAATCAGTTAAAGCAAAAAAGTGGTCAAACAATAAGAAATTTGACAAAAAAAAGTTTTCTTAAGTCATTTGTAATCATAATAACTATAATAAAGTTCGAGACATAAAATTGCAAAATATTGTGAGTAATATAAAGGCCGACATCTCTTATATTCTCTTATATTCCAGTATTTCTCACTTTTCTCTCGTTTTTTGGTCTTTTACTCAACTCTTTCTTTCGGCAAATAATCTGAAACTCAGAGTTGCGTAACGTTTCTAAAAGAAGAACTCACATAAATTCTAGTTTTTAATGTTCAAGTTCATTTTTACGATTGTTAAACTCATTGAAGAATACTAATGGTATGCAAGAGTATTGATTCAATGCTAGATTATACCAAACATTATCTCAAATAGAATCAAATTTATTATTTACACTTAACAAGAACAAAATGTTGAATGCTCATTTGAAATTATAGCTAATTATTCTTTTGTCATGATGCAAGTTGATTAAAATTTTAATCTATCTTGCTCATATTTTAAACTAGAAATTCTTTGTCTCTTTTAACCGGCGCTGTCGTGTTGTGCGTAATCTAAATATAATAATGGCTTTTATTTAGTGGTTAAGTCATTAGGACTTTTTAAATATTATGCAAATTATCTTATTTTTTCTTTTACTCTTTTTTTGCAAGATTATTTAATGAAATTATTGACTTTAGTCAGTCACACATGTCTTCGAGTTTACGTCTTTGTCTCAGATTTTCTTTTGTCGACAATAATAGAGATAACAAAAAGAAGTTTTTGTTTTGATTTTTCTTAATTTAGTCTTTGATTTTGTCTTTTGACTAATTTTGTCGAAAGATATTGTCTTTAAAAATATCTAAATAGAAGTTTCTTTTAGAAGTTTAATGGATTAAATGAAAAATTCATTTTTAGATTAAATATTTTTTTCCAGAAAAAAACATTTAATTTGAATATTTTGTTAAATTTTAATTAAGTTTTTAATTAATTATTAATATTTTTATCGAAATGATAAACATTTCAACGGAAATGTTATGGAATTCCTTTATAAATAATTAGAATATGCATGCTCAATTTTTAAATAGCTCTCAATCTATTTATTATTGTTTTGAATAAAGAAGAAAAATGTTAGAAAAGTGCCACTCATTTATAGTAAATTACTTTTCAAATGAGATTTTTAATTATTTACGATTAATATTCAAAAAGCAATTTTCAGTGCCTTTTCAGAGAAGTTTTCAAACAAATTATACTAAAGTTTTAGTATTGCATTGAAAGCACACAAAACACTAAAAATACTTTTTGATAAAAATCTTAATTGAATTTCTTTTTTTGCTCTTCTCTTAAGAATAAATATTAATAAATCTAATTATTTATTCCTCTCTTCTCTCATATCATCTAAAGTCCAGATGTAAAACTTCGGACACATTCACTCAGTACGTAGATTAGGTTAATTCTTATTTGATGATCATGGTTAACCTTTATTAAGCATAATAATTGACCAAGATTTCTACAAATGCACAGTTTATTGACCCACAAATAGACCCCAAATACAACTATTAAGATATGTGACAGATGTTTGAATATTTGAATTATCTATCATATTTATTTAATTCCAGATTATTTTGTGTCGATATTTGTGTTCAAAAAATTATGATAACCTTAATTAATGGACTCTAATTTTGTTAACTAGTTCATTAGAATCTATTAGTATCAATCTGAGCTAGATCAATTGAATTAATTAAGATATATATGATGTACTTATTGAAGGTCTCATTTAGAGATTTGAAATGTTTTGCTATAATTGGATGAAAACAATTACAATATATTTATTAATATTCACTTTTGAATAAATCACTTCAAAAAGATTTGAATTTCAGACAAAACGAATAAATTTGAAACGCTTTTGAAAATCGCTGAGAAAACTATAGTTTGCAGTCAATTACAGAGCAGATGCTGTGCTCTGACACAAGACATAAATATAGTCGTATATAAATAGCCTTAAAATATTAATATTTGACTCAATATTAATATTTTTATTTGTCTTTTATATAATAAGTTTGTATTTTTAAAGTTTTCACTTAAAACACAACAGACTTAATGCTTAAAATGAAAAATTCAGAACAAAATTAATGATTCAATTATTTGTTTTACTTCTATTACTCTAATCGCCGAAACAAATCATTTTTCTTGATTTTTGATACTATGAGATAAACTTAATTTTAAAAATTGGTTTATCACTTTTATGCTCCTGATATGCTCGTGGTCCTTCTCTTAAGTATTGTACAAATAATTGAACCGAAAATACAATTTATAATTTTATTTAATTACCAGAAGTCACGCAAAATATGCGGACTTTCAAAGTAATAGTGATTTAAAGTCAAAATGATGGCACAGGTAGATGAGCACATGTATGTGACTACCGCTTCTTTTGTTCTCTTCTCTCTTTTTTATTGACCAAAAATAAAAGACCAAAAAAATATGAACACAATTTTTCCTCAACTTTAGGTCTCGTCTTTCAAATTAAGTTTATGTTATGTTATGTTATTTTAGGGTTTTTTACATTCAAACAAAACTAAAAGGAATATATTTTTTTTATTAAATTATCAAATCCTGTAATAAAAATTTTATTAATGATATCAAGACTTTGATTAACTGACAGTTTTTTCCCATTTCTTTCAATTAAATAATAAATGGGTTTATAAATCGCTTCAAAATTATTAAATTTACTTAAATCTGATGTTATTATTATTTTTGTTGTGGTTGTGAGAGAATGAGCTTGATTACTTTAATGACCTGCCATTTGCTTACGAATAAACCTAATTTAATGAACAATATTCAAGGTAATTTTGATGAGAAAATTATTTCAATAGTTCTTAACGCTCATTTTATTCTCGTTCATTTTATTCCCATGATACTTGGTTAGAATAACTAAAGATAATCGAAAAGTTTCTTGATTACATGAACATAATTATCCTGGAACATTTATGTTCTTCCATCCAATTTCAGGATTCAGTCTATGCCACAACAATTTACAATTTGTTGATCAATAGTAGACTGTCCTCACTCACTCTCCGGGGAATTCCAACTAAATTCTAAATTGAAAGTTGAAATCCACAGAAAAGTTGAAAACATTTTCAATTTACGCAAATAATTATCGAAACATTCATTCTTTGAACTAATTTATAAAATAAATAATATTTTATACAAAAATGTGAAGTCTTTTCAGTAAAAATAGTCTTTAAAAGGCTTTTTGGAAATATTTAGCAAATATTTTGTTACTATTTTTTTCAATTCCTTTCGATTCAATTCAAATCAATTACTGATCGAAAAGAGTCTCTCTTTAGACTCTTCTCTTATTTCTTTGATTCAATCTATTGGTTGCCTAAAACACATTGAATTCTTTGGTCAAAATATTCAAAGTCCGGGAACAGTCTATTTGACTAATAAAATATATCAATTAAATCGATAGAAAATTAGTATAAAACAAATTTAATGACAAAACTAATTATTATAAGTAAAATCTCGTTTGAATTATTCAAATCAATTTATTTTTATCCTTGCTCAGAGCTTTGAATATTGAAAACCCTGTTTAATCGACATTATATTTATTGCTTAAATAATTAACTAATTATAGGTTTGAAAAATTTGTTTTTTCAGTTTTTTTTCCATCAAGAATTTGTCAAAAATAAGGGTTAATTGGACTCAAATTTAAGGGATTATAAAGTTGTAAATTTTGTACTAAAGTATCGCTCAAATGATTTATTAAATTTTTTTATTTGAAAATTATCTTTAATTTAATGTTTGATCGATTGATTTACTCAAAGATCCAACAAATTAATAACTAAATAGTTTTCTATCAAAATATCTTTCAATGGATTCTTGAACTTTAAATTCGTTGATATTCGAGATTTTTTTGCCGAAAACTTCATTACTCGGAAAATAAGATGACCTCAAATAAAAAATAATCAAAAGAGAGAAAAAATGCATAAAATTTTGATTTTCTCCGTTCGGCTAATGTTTGAGATATGAGAGGAAAAACTTTTTTCTGTTCACTCAATCAACTAATATGCAAATGAAAGCACTCATTAATATTCATTAGTAGATTTTTGTCCTAGCTCATCTCATCGTTTGATCCTGTTGCTACTAATCAAGCTTAGTTTTTACTTTGTTTTATTGAGACGCCGGTAGTGGTCATTAATCTGTACTAGTACAAATTAGTTCAGGCATTATATAAATTAATATAATTAAATAAAATGGAATTCACTTTACAATAAAGTCGGACTAACTTTATTCTATGACAAGTTTTGCCAAGATGCTCTATCATTTTAGATCAAATAATTAAATTAGAATAACACCATCTAGGAAATTGACAATCAAGATGTCAAGTAGTAATTTGCTTGACTGCAATTCAAATTAATCAATTACCTAGTCTAAAGAATTTGGTCATGAGTATGTCGTGTAAGTAGCCTTGGTGATTCCTATGTCCAACTGGAGAATATACGTTTGTTGCCATTAATTTAATTATTGGATTGGATATTACCTTTGCATTAGAGAGCAATTAGTTTATTACACAAAATCTCTTTAGCCGTCAGACATACGACTCATACAAAGTAGTCGACAAACTCTGTATTTAATTGTATTGAAAATACAGATTTCAGTTCAGGAAAAACAGTTAAACCTAAAGAAAAAAGTGGTTCACAAAAAGGCTTTTAAATAAAAAAGAAGAAACGACTGCTTCAGGTGTATGTCTGCGCACAGAATCAGATAATTGATTTGTGTCTTTTAATATATGTTTCGGATGAAAACATATATGAAGAAAACGTGCGCTCAGTTTGCAATTTATGCCGAATGCCATCAACTTATATAACAACTGACATCTGAATTGGGTTTAAATATGTTCTTAACAAACATTTTATTCTATTTATTATACCGTTTATATTCTGTACTGTTTTTGGAGAACTAATTCTTGAGTTAGTCTCACATAATATGAGATGTTATGCAATCGATTTGCTGTTCGTGACTAAAGACACAAAAAATTGTTTGCCTTATAGACAACAAGTTAGCAAGGTGCTTAACTGTCTAACTGTTCCGCCTAAACCATTCTTTCATATAATAGACTATATATTAATTATTTTGAAAAATATGAAAATGAATTTCCATTTTAATCATTAATAAGAATATAAATTTGTTTATATTCTCATATTCTCTGGTGTGTTATAAAAGATCCTGTACTGATCTTGGTCACGCCCTATCATATATCTAAGAGAAGAGAAATTCTCAATCCAATCACTCGAAGATTTATTCAGTTATTTCCACTTTTGTTGTATTTTTTCAATTTAGTCGACAATACGAATAACATATGAATTCGGAATTCTTTTAGCTCTTTGTTATTCATAATGAAAGTAATAGAGAGAAGATTTCAAAAATCGAGAGCAGGAGAGAGAGAGAGAGAGAGAGAGAGAGAGAGAGAGAGAGAGAGAGAGAGAGAGCGGCGAACAACAAAATGTGTTTTTGGAGTCAAACAAAAAATAGACTGAAAAAGCTGTGAATAAAACATTGAATTTGGAAAACACAGTGTTTTTACGGCGTTTCAGATAAAAAGATGTATTATAAAAGTTGAAAAGCGTTATGAAAATCGTTCAAATGCTAATCCGATTGTCTCTGTATTTGTGATACTCTCTGTTTTACATTTCTATCTTCTGAGTTGAGAGCAATTCTTTCCAGAAGAAGTGTTGGCAACACTTTATTCATTTGAGAAAATAATGAAAAATTCAATTCATTTGCAAAACAAATCAATTGAAATACTTTTACATTCGTTTGGTTCACAAGAATTTGTTAACAGTTATTCCTAACTTCTATAATACTGCTATTAATCATTGATACCTCTATTATTAGGCTCTACTCAATCAGTACGTAATTTAGAAAGTCATTCTATAAAAGTACCTTTTTTACTATCAATGTTAATCTTTATTAGAAGATTCTTCACTTATATAGAAATGTGAAAACAAACAAAATTCTATTAAATGATAAAATCTCTAATAATTGAAATTAAAATTTGAGTTAATCCTGTTTTCATACCTACCAAATGATCTGATATAACAATAGACGACATCCATATGTGTATAAACAGGTGTAGAATACAATTATTTTACGTTTCAATCATTTATTTGATAAAAATTCAAATTCAATGAACGCAAAAATAATTGTATGGAAACCTCTCATTGAAAACATTGAAACTAAACATTTGTTTGAAGCCAATGGTATCGCTCTCTGAATGCAATTAAAGTCTAACTAATTTTCGGTCTCTTTATTCTCATTGCAATTAAATGTATTGTAAATTCTATAATAAATTTTTATGAGAATATATAGTTTTATATATTGTATGTAATACTATATATTGGGTTTTGAGGGCTAATTGTAGTCGTGATGTGAATCCCAGAATCAATAATATAATTAAGTTTTCTCATCATTACATTCGGGTTATTGTCTTTATATTCTTGATATCTGTTCAGTAGATTTTTGCCGTTAGAAACTATGCCTCCACTTCTTTGGATCAGATTTTACGACATAATGATTGTTGACATTTGGAAACTTGTGCTCTAAATCTAATAATAGAGAAAAACCACTGACTTTTTGTTTACACTCAAAACTAAATTATTCCCGACTATAATATACTCGACATTATTATTGCAACCATTAATTTCTTTAATCAGTTTAATTTTTTTTCCTCCATTTTATTTCTAAACAAATAAATTCTATTTAGTTTTGAAATTATTCTGTATTTCACCCAAAATATTGAATTATTGCCATATATTTGAAAATAAAATTTATTTTAAAATTTGCATTAATTTTCCTGACTTTTGATGTTTTAAAGAAAAAACGGGTTTTATTTCACTCAATTCCTTGAATTTCAATACAAATCATTTTCGAGATTTTCAGCTCAAGTTTTGCCAATAAATTTCAGAAAAGTCTGTCGGGTATTCTAATATCTGCTTCCTTAATGTCAGTGGTTTTTATTTAAACTTTTATTCTTTACCTCAATATTTATTTCCATGAGTGGTGGCCACAGTTTCGGACCTTAAGGAACTCTCGAGGAAATGTTTAAGGGAAGGGAGTATTCAAAGTCACTCATTCCTTGTTTTTATTTCCTCTTTTGAAAAATATTGATAACCTAAAAGTGATAACTTTCTGATCAATTGTGTCATTCATAGTCTGAATCATAGAAAATAAACGGCATTTTATTCTTGACATTCAGTTATCTCTTCAACAAATCAATCGTTTTATTTCTCAATTCCAGCACTTATTGTGTGAACACATCCTTAGATTAATAGACATTTATAGACAAATAAACATCAAAACCATATAATATCTGATATTTTAAGTGATTTATTAATCTCTGCAACTATTTATCATTAGTTTATTTGCTGTTCATTACAGTAATAAACAATAAAATTAATACCTTTTTGTCGCACATCTCTTATCTGTTATTTCTTATTTTTTTCAGGCATTCAATGTCTACAATCAGTACGTATATCAGCCCCGGATTACGTCCGCTTTGGTGACCCCCTTTGGCTTAACTGTAGCTGTGATTTACAATTAAATCAAATCTATTCAATCAAATGGTTTAAAGAAAAAACAGAGTTTTATCGTTTTATAGTGAGAGAGCCTTTCCCGAAGACATTTTATAATACAAGTGGTGTCTTTATGGACGTAAGTATTTCCCTCAAAAGACACCCATAAATAATGAGAAGAATTTTCTGATTTTTAAAACCATTGCTTAGGAATAAAACTAAATTTAAATGACTTTCGAGTGAATTAAAAAATATAAAAATTATTTATACGACTATTCGTTGAGAGAAATATCAAGAAATATAAGGAATCGCTTTTGAATCTCGAGATATGTTTGAATCGCATCTCATTTTGATTTACAGCTAATGTTAGTATTGATCAGACATTTTAGTCCTTAGATTTGAATAAAACAATTTTTATTTTAATAGAAAATTCTTTTTCGATTCATACAAATCATTAAAATTAAGTCCTCTTTTCTAAGAGTTTTGAATTAAGAAAAGCTAAAAATCAAAGGATAGGATTCAAAAGTTCCGTAAAATGACATTTATTTTCATTCATTTGCCGACAATTCAACTGAACTCTTCTTTTGAATTGATTCTCACCAAAGAATTACTGCTATTTTTTATCAAAAATTATCGGATTTTATTCAACAATTTTTTTTGTTTCGTTTTTTATTTCAAATTTCTTTAATGTTCACACATTTGTGACAAAAAAATTTATTAAAACATTTGTTCAGAATTTAATTATTTTAAAAGTTTAATGTTTTGTCTCATTTTATAATCCTTTTTCTGTACATTTAATGCAAAATAGTCTTACATTTAAAGCAGGGATGGCGAACGAACTCGATTCCAGGGGGTGCGAGGGTAGGGTATTTTGGTCAAAAATAAGGGTTGTATTAGTGGGGTATTTTTTTGTAAGACCTAAAAAATTACTGGTTTTTTACTTATAATTCATATTATTTATACTTTACAATCAAATTTAATCTTTTAATGACATTATTTGTCAAAATTTACAAGTTTTATGTCCAAAACTGTTAGTTTTTGGTCTAATTTTATCCAAAAAAAATACGTCAAATGTGATGAAATTCTATTAATTTTTGAGAGAATGTATTATTTTGAAAAATTTTATTAAAAATTGAGAAAAACTGAAGCCGACGCTTTGCGCCGTTTCCGTTTTTCGAGAGGGGGTCCTTTTTCTGATTTTTCCCAGGGTATTTTTTCGGTTTTTAGCAGGGATGGCGAAAGGGGGGTATTCCGGAATACCCGGAATCCTCTTGGAGAGCCAAATTGGGAAAATATCCCCCCTAGGATTTTGAACCCCTAACATTAGCGTCTATGGACAAGCACTAGGTCTGTCGAGCTTTTTTGCTCTAGGGAGGGGTATTTTGACCATTTCACCCCCCCCTAGGATCGAGACCTTTCGCCATCCCTGGTTTTTAGGTCTCATGGGGTATTCCGGAATACCCCTTTGGCCATCCCTGATGTAAAGCATTTCTCATTCATCTAATAATAATAATAATAATTATAAGTTTTATAATTAGAATTTCGAGTTTTTCCTCCGATTTTATATAAGTATTATTTAAAATAAAATTCTCCAACACTTTTCAAAATGAGATTCTCTGAGATTCTGCTTATTTTGCATTATATTTGAATGTAAGTTTCAAAACAAACATTTCTTTATAAGTGATTTATGGCACGGATTTACTGTTTGTGTCATTCTTTATGATAATATTCGCCAAAAAATCCCTAAAAACGAGTGATTTTTTCTATGTATTTGATCTGAAAGTATAATAATTTATGCGATGTATTCGAGAAATATGTGTTTTTTATTTTTTAGGCAAAAAAACATTTTTAAGTGGCATTAAAATAAAGTCGTGAAAAAACACTCTTTTAAGCGAACTCTCAATAGTTTTTGCGAATAATTTTTGGGACTTTTTTCTATCAAATCTCCTGAAAATTAAATACAAAATCAATAATGAATTTTCTTTTATTATTGATTTAATACAAACTTTCAGAAATTTTTGATAAATTGAAAGTTGTGCTCAAATATGACTCAACCAATAAGAAAGTCATTTAAAATAGTTTTTATTCGAAATATTAGTTTTAAAAATCATTTATAAAAATATTAATCCAAAACTATATAAAAATAAATAAAAATGAATTTTCCAGTTAAGTAGATCGAATCTTGGTAATGTCTATTTGGATCAAGCAGACTTTCAGACGGAAGGCAACTACAGGTGTGAAATATCGGAGGAATTCAAGTATACAACACTTGATGAGCAAAAACACATCAAAGTTTACTGTAAGCCTCGAAACACATTTCCTAATATTTGACACTTTCTTTCTCTTTGTATTCGTATATAATATTTTGCATATTTTACTCACACCTCAAATACCAAAACCTATTTATCAAATAATTATATGCTGTTCACTGCACTAGAATTCTAATTTTGAATTTAAAATTAGATTAATATTTAAAAACAGGTTTTGTTTTGAGAGAATAAAATTTTCATTTTTCATTCGATGACAATTCATATAACAATTGAGTAGAAAATCATATTTTTAGTGAAAATATCGTATAATTAGTCGAAAAATATTTGCATTAAATTTATACTTATTTTCAAAAAAGAGAAACTAATTCTAATTCTAATGAATTGATAAATATTTGAATTTATTTTCTCAAATATAAGTCATTTGTGAATAAAGAGAACCATTTCTATAAACTAAAGTCATTATTCACTGCTGTTCTCAGAGCACAGAATATTCGTGATTCTGATTCACACAAATCTATTAAAAGTTCAACTCTAAGAATAAATGCACAGAATATTCTGTTCTTTTACACAAGAATTAAATGCTCCAATGCCTCGACTTTTCTTGTGTGTGTGCGAGAGGGAGAGAGAGAGAGAGAGAGAGAGAGAGAGAGAGAGAGAGAGAGAGGGAGAGAGAGGGAGGGAGGGAGAGGGAGGGGGAGAGAGAGAGAATGTAAGAGACTTATGCATAAATTTTTTTGTTTATATATTTTTTTATTGGTCTTAAAAATGCTGTGAACTCATTATCTATTCTACTGAAAGATAAGTATAAAAACTTCTTAGTTTCTGCTCTAATATCAACTGAATAATAATTTTTGTAGACTTTGGAGATTTGCTATTATTCTGAAATACTGTTCACTATTTTTGCCATCCGTTCGACTATTCATATGATTAGAGGATTTTCTTCTCATTATTATTATTACTTTTTTTCTTCTCATTTATCTTAAGATAATTTTCAAAAAGTCATTGCTATCATTCCTTTCACATTATCTCTACTTTTATACTTAATTTGCTTTTTTCGGACTTTTTAGTGGTGGGCAATGGAAGGGCACAGAATATGGAAACACTTTTTACGAGTTCATTAACAAATAATCTTTTATTTGTGTTTATAATTTTTCTGTCATTAAATGCAAAACTGGATCAATGTTTTAGTAATTAATAACTTTTAAAATTAATTAGCCTAGAAATTAAATTATCCAAATCTTATTTTTATCAAGATTGAGATCCCTGTTCTTTAAGGAAAGATATTTATTCTGAGGCGACGGCAAAAACTTTTCATAATTAAAGTATTAAATTATTCTCAATTAAGGATTAATTAATTTTTTTGAAGTTTAAGAAAAGATTTTTTGTTTGTTTTTTGGAAAAGTTTCAAATTTTTAATCTTTTGTTTAATTTTTGTTTTTTTATGTTTGAATTCCTACACATTTGTAATGTTAGACATGTTTTTTGTCGTTTGAGACAAAGACTTTCTCTGAATCTTTTTCTTTGAAAAGAATTGAAAAAAAGATGTTTTTATTTTAATTTATTTTTCCAAATAAAAAGCAATAATTCGTCCGTTTTTTTCTTATTTTTCTTTTTAAATTCAAATAGTCTTAAGTTTCGTTTTGTTCACTGATTCCAATATATTCTCTTAGTTTAAGAGAAATGTCATTTTATTCTCTATCTCTTCTCTGATGGTATAACATGACATAAAACTTCATCTTTTCATCATTTATTCTTATTTGAAATCTCTTTCTTCTAAGTCTTTATTCGAATCAATTCCAATGATTTTTGAATTTCAGATATATTTTCTGATCAAAACACAAATCCTTTCCTTTGAAATAAAGTTTCTTTCGTTTCATAACTTCACTAAAACTTCAATTCATTTGAAATATTCGCTTCTCTTTTGCTTTTTTGGATTACCTCTTGTTTTATACCATGAATTTTGATCGCAACTAATGCTCTGATCAACAGAGATGATCAAACAATTGTGCCCCAGGAAAGCATTCCGAAGCCACTATTTTCCACTTTATCCGGGTCTTTAAGCATAATATATCTCCTAGTTTCTTTGTTCCCTGGAGTATTTGGTTAAAAATCAAACACAAAGTTAATCTTTAAATAAATTTTAGAATTAAATAGAATTTTAATGTTCTAGGTGATCAGAAGAGCAAAAATTAATAACTCTAAGCTTTTTGTTTATAGCTTGCTCAAATAAAAATAAAATATTCTCTTAATATTTATTCCATTTTATGAACGTTTATCACATAATAAGAGTAGAGTTTTATTTGTATTGAATTTGTTATTATAATAGAAAACTCATTAAATATTTATTTAAATCAAAATTTTATGTTTTAAAAGTGAATGAAATGATTATCGATTTTGTTGTCGGATGCAAATACTATTAATATTTACCTATTATTTCACTTTGAATGCCATAATAACTGGAATATAACAAAAGTGAAAACCATATGGAATTCAAATTATTAAAGAGATTTCCATTTAAGCCATAGCCATAGCCCTACATATTTTGTAATATTGTTTGACACTAATTCTCAATTAAATCTCTTCGTTTGCAAAACTAACATAACTTTTATTAGAGAAACGTTGAAATCATCGCTAAAATTAATTTTGTTTCCAATTTCTAACTCTGACTGACTTACGAACCAAATGTTATATAATAACTATAATACTTAACATTTATTAAGGCGTTTAGAATTGGAGAGAGAGAGAGAGAGAGAGAGAGAGAGAGAGAGAGAGAGAGAGAGAGAGAGAGAGAGAGAGAGAGATTTTTTGTGGAGTGTTGACTGCGAACAGTCAGTAACTAATCGTATGGCGAAAGAGAGAAATAATTGAAATCGATCTCAACATCCACTCAATGCATATGAGTTGAAAGAGTCGAATGTTTTGGTCTCGGGTACTGTCATTTTTTCTGATACTACCCTTAGTATTAGATGTGCTGTCACCAATTCCTTAGTGCATAATAATAAGCGAAACTAATATTTAAGATGAATAACAAAAACCTCCCAAAAAGCCAATACACGAGAATTACAGATATCGTAACGCATTTCACTCTCTCTTCTCTATACTTATCTCTAATAACAGTTAAGTACTGATAAATAGCACTAAAGAATACATCAAAAGACAAAACAAAACAACTTTTTTCTCGTTTCCAATTGATTTTATTTCTCTCTTTTTATTCACTAATTCTTTTGTATTTTGCTTTTCATGAACTGAGGTTTAACTCATTTTTTATGTTTTTCTGTCATAATATTAATGAGAAGATCTTACCCCGATTAGGACATACCCAAGAGATAGGACTTAAAACTTACATTTCATATCCCATAAATATTTCATATAATTATTAGTCATATTGTTTATGAAAAAAATAGCTTGATCATCCCATTATAATTACTATTTCCGTCAAATTATTTTTTTTTCTTCTTTTTGTGAGTTCCAACTCTTTGTGTCGATAAGATATGGATGAAAAAGTAATAAAATGAGAGTTAAATTGAAGACAATTATCTCAATTTTGTGGCAATTTTTCAAAAACCTTTGTTTTTATGCGACTTTTTTTTCTTTCTTTCATTAATTTTATTCTGAGATTAGAGTCTATTATAATAAAAGTCAATCTTTTTTCCAAATCCTACGCTTAAGTCTATTTGAAACAAAAGAGGTTAAGCCTTCTATAAGGTAATACCCGTTAGAATTTAAATCTGAAACCAGAGTCAGAATTTTTAATCATAAAATTCCAATAGTTTTACATTAAATTAATAGAAAACAATTCGATTGTCTTTTGGAGAAGTAGTCGTCGAATAGCTTTTATCGTCAAAAGGATTATTTTCTCTATTATTTTACAAAAAACGTTGAAAAATGGGATTTTCAGGAATAGAAAACAACTGATGAATGAGTAAAACTCTTAGCCTGAGATCAGTTGGTATTTGATTGTCTATCAGTCGGTTTTAAACCAATAATATGTGAATAAACACAAAGTTGTGATGAAAAGTGTGTCAAAAAATTTCAGTCAATTCTGTTTCTAAAAGCAGTTAAAGACTACTTTAAACAAAAGTATATGTTTTGAACAAAAGTCGAAACTTTTATTTCTGTTAACCTTCTGTTTTAGTTATGTTTAAGCCTTAGTGTTGGCCATCCAGTGCTCTGTCATAAATGTTCACATCTGTCCACTTCACACATGTATCGAAAGTAAATTCACGGCTCGTTTGTTACCAAAAATATAGTTAACTTCAACACTAAATACTAGTGTTTTGTATATGAAAAGCCCTTTTCAACAGACATTTAGAGTGAGTGCAGAGACAGAGAGCAAAGTATAAAACTATAACTGGGTTTCCATTTTTGCTTTTGGGATATCCACAGATAACAAACCGCTAATAAAATAAGGAATATATATATAAATACCGATGAGTGACGTAACCATTATTTGGAAGAACGGCTCCATTGGTTCGGAAGGAAAAACAAATTTACTTTAGGTTTTGTTTCCATTGTTTTTTGGTAACCATTAAAGCATAAAATTTCTGACAAATATTCTGATGACTATTGATTTGTAGCGAATAATAGGTTCAGAAGAATAAAATTCAATTCAATTTCTATTTTGCTTATATTCAGTGACATTAGATTTCTTTTCGTACATTTTATTCACAGATAAATATAATAAAAACAGAAAAACCTTTTCTTCTGAATCTATTTTTTTCTTAAGGATATCACTCGAAGGATAGAATACAAGAGTAAAGACGTCCTAAGATTACGATATGTTTTGAGTTAGTATTCCTTCCAATAAAACTCAAATTCAAAATAGTTCTTCATTTCATCCAAAGCTATGCTTAATATCTGGAAAATCAAAGTTCTGTTTGTCTTAAATGAGTTTTGAGACAAAAATCCCAATAAAATTGGAGAGAGAGAGAGAGAGAGAGAGAGAGAGAGAG
>JAQIXI010000623.1:0-20659 GCA_034700165.1 Galumnidae sp. Gr-Ori-00277
AGAAACCTCTTAATAAAACTACTTATCATTTCTTGTTTTTAATGCATCCAAACATGTATTCAAAAAATGTATTAAAAAAAGTTTATCTTTAATTTGAGTGCAAATTAAGGCTATTTTAAGAATTAAAATTTTATTATTAATTTGACATTTTTTAAAACTCATATAATATAGATATTTAGTGATATATTTTTATCGGTATCCATCATTACAAAATGACCTGGGGTTCAATTGCCAGATGAGACATAAATGTCATATTTTAATATTTGGAGCGAATATTTTGCTGATCACTATTCATATCGTGTCTCAAATTAAAAGTGTTTCGCTATTGTAGTCATATCTGAGTCAGACATTCAAAAATTATATTAACAAAACCATTCTTTAGAACAATTGATATTCTGGTGAATGTCTCCTATAAAAGGAATGCATTAATCTTTGGATAATTTATGGATCAAAAGATTTTTATTATTTTATGGAATGGATTCAATTGGAGAGAGAAAGAGAGATATCGTCTGATTTATTGCTCTCACATTTGTTTTTAAGATTAGTTCACTTAATGAGAAACAAAATGTTTCTTAAACTCAAATATCGGTTTACTTTTACTGAATTTTGATTTCTTTTGTTTGACTTCAGAATCGGAAGAAATAATCGATAAAATTCTTATAAATTAATTGAAATACTTTTGAGGAAAAAAAAGAAGAGAATTGAGTTATACTTATAGTTAACAATTGGTTTTCAGTTAATTTATTTGACTCTATTTTTAATAAATAACTGAAAGTAATCTAAAATGAAATATAATTTTTATAAACTGTTTTGTGTTTTGATTAAGTGATAGATCGCATCATTCGCTTCATTGTTAGTTGAGATGTTAGAACCGTCTTCTTCTGAAGATGAGAATGAAGATCACCAAATAGACGACGACACTTCTGGCAGTGTTTCGACATCCATTTCAGTCGGTCGTAATGAGATACCACCGCATCCATCGCAACAACAACAACAACAAATTCAGGCACAGCATACAACACATCTTCAGGCCAGTGGTCCAAATGTTCAGCGAAGTGTAAGTCCAGCGCTCTGTTCTTCGAGCAATGAATCGCTGCCCATATGTCAAACCCAAAGCACAAGTAATGATAGGCTTTCAATACCGCAAAATAAAAGTAATTTGTCAACAAATCGATCAGTCAGTCCCTGTCTTTCAACCACTAGTGATGGCAGTAAAGAAACTGCCATTTCGTCCAAATTAGATGACATCGAAAGAGCAGAGAAAGAAGAGGCCGAACGTAAAACCAAACTTCAATTATATGTGTTTGTGTTGCGATGTATTGCCTATCCTTTCAACGCCAAACAGCCCACAGATATGACCAGAAGATCCAATAAAATAACCCCTCCCCAACTCGAACAAATCATTTCCCGATTCCAGTCATTCCTTAAGGGAGAGCTACAGATTGCAACCGACGAAGCCTTTCAGAACGCAATTCAAAACTATTTCGAAGCTTTTTTGAATAGCGATAGACTGGTTCTTATGGTTCAAAGCGGTGCCTGTGCTTCACATGACTTTAGAGAAGTCTTTAGAAATAATATCGAAAAAAGAGTCAGAAGTTTACCTGAAATCGATGGTCTCAGCAAAGAGACAGTTGTTAGCTCCTGGTTATCCAAATTCGATAGCATTTATAAAGGATGTGACGATGACGTCAAAAAATTGACTGGCACCAAAATGCAACAGTACCAGCAACAACAACAACAGAACTTGGCCTCTGAACTTATTCTGAGCAAAGAACAACTTTACGATATGTTCCAAAATGTGCTAAACATTAAAAAGTTTGAACACCAACTCCTTTATAACGCTCTTCAGGTTTGACTTAATATAACACTTAATTACAAAATTAATGCTTAAAATTTGATAAACAGTTAGACTCAGGTGACGAACAGGCGGCTGCCATCAGACGAGAATTGGATGGAAGGGTACAGAAGTGTAGTGAAATGGAAAGGGTATTAGCTTTTCAATAAAAGTTAACCAAATGTTGATTAAATACTTTAACAGAACCGTAAAATTATGCCAAAATTTGTGCTCAAAGAAATGGAATGTCTATTCTTAGAGGAAGTTCGCTCTTCAATTAATCAATTGATGGTTAATTTGGAGAGTCTTCCGGTGTCCAAAGGAGGAGCAGACGGCAGATATGGTTTACAAAAACTTAAACGATATAATCACAGGTAAGGGATTGTGTTTTGGCGAATGTTATCATATCTGTAAAGAATTGTTCGCTTTTTGTTCTATAAAATGCTTTTCTATTTCCGATTCTAATCTAATGCCAACTTTGTATTTGAACGAAAGTCGTCGACGCCCTTCAGTCTTAAGGCAGGTAGACTTGGCTCTGTGTGTCGGGTCCGTCAATCCATCTTTCAATGCACTTCCGAACTGCCATTTTTGCACACTTTCTAATCATTACATTAATTGCATTTATAACTTCATTCTTCATTGTTTTGTCATTCATTGGCTCTTTTGTGAAATTGTCGTTAAGTGTCACCAAATATAATGTAATCGCAAACAAACGTTTGAAAACATTTGAATGTCGACTCATTTTCTTATTTTTGTTTCATTAAAATTTATATTTAATTTAAAATTTTTATGATTTTTCCTTTGATTTTAGTTTGGAGACGAACTCCTCTTTAAGAACTCATTGTTTCAATTTATTCAATATAAACAAAATGTTGATTTACCTTGCATCACCCCTTTGGACCATTTTATATGATTTAATTATTTTTTCTATCGCTTCGATGTATGACATTATTATATCATTTAATTCTCATCTCTTATTGAGTTATTGCATGACTTCTTACTATCAATAATTTAAATCAATTTTTAAAATTAAAAAAAATTACAGAAGTCAGGTATCGCTGGCGAGGGAGGGACTCGTCGAGGATACAGAAATAGCCACCCTTTCCAAAGTAGATGTATTGCTCTCCTTTACTATTGAAGGTACTCTTCAAATGAAATTCTAATCTAAAATCAATAAATTTTTTGTTGAAAAGTTGTTGTTATGGAAGTTCGGGGACTCAAGTCTTTAGCTCCCAATAGGATAGTCTACTGTACGATGGAATTAGAGGGCGGCGACAAACTGCAAACAGACCATGCTGAAGCTGCCAAGCCATTGTGAGAAATGCTTTTTTTAGAAATGTCATTAATAAGTTTTGTAAAAAAGATGGGACACCCAGGGTGACTTCGCAACTACACATCCCCTCCCCATTATTAAAGTGAAACTTTACGCCGAAAGTCCTGGAATTCTTAGTCTCGACGACAAAGAATTAGGAAAAGTCATTATAAAATCGACTCCTCTCACATCAAAAGCTCCCGAATGGTATAAAATGGTTGTTCCAAAGAACGCACCCGATCAGGACCTGACCATTAAAATCATTATAAGAGTAGATAAGCCCCAGAATATGAAACATTGCGGTTATTTATTGGCTCAGGGAAAACAAGTTTGGAAAAAATGGAAAAAAAGATATTATATTTTGGTTCAGGTGTCCCAGTACACTTTTGCTATGTGTAGTTATCGAGAGAAAAAGTCTGAACCAACAGAAATGCTTCAGTTGGACGGATATACTGTAGATTACATCGAACCCATTCCTGGTATAAATCAAATATTAATTTTAGGTAATCATTGAAGTAATGGCTTTGAACACAGAATTAGAAGAGGGACGCTTTTTCTTCAATGCTGTCAAAGAAGGGGATAGCGTTGTATTTGCCTGCGATGACGAAAATGAGTGTCATCTTTGGGTAATGGCAATGTATAGGGCCACCGGTCAGGCACACAAACCAACCCCTTTAGTCAGTTCATCGAACAAGAATTCGACGATATCTCGATTGCAAGGGGGTTTGTATTACTATTACTATTTCTTTCATCTATTTTTATAAAAGTCTTAACATTTTGTTTTAATAATAAGACGCCGATAGGGCCCGAAAACACGGAATGGATGAATATATTATGTCAGATCCCTGTCGTTTTAATCACCACCAATTGTTCCGTTTGTTACAACGGGAAGCCCTCATATTTAGGTTATCCGATACCTACTGTTCATTGGGTTGGTTCAGTCCGGGACAGGTGTTTGTATTGGACGAGTATTGCGCCCGATATGGAGTTCGCAGTTGTTTCCGACACCTCTCATATTTATGTGATTTACTAGAATTTGCAGAAAAGGGAACATTAATCGATCCGACACTCATTCACTATAGTTTTGCATTTTGTTCATCTCATGTCCATGGCAATAGGTATTCGCTTCTATTACATTCTCTATAAATGTTTGAAATGTTGGTCTATACAAATACTATCCTTAATGAAATGCATTCCCCAAAACAAACCCTTATTCTAATCAAGAAAGAGTTCGGCCAATGGCTGAACCCCTCCTCAATAGATAAGCACAAAACATAATTCCCTAATCTCTTATCTCTCAACCCGTTTGGCAGTACTACCGCACCCCCGATTGGACAGATCGCATTCGACATAAGGTATGTCAGAGTGGAGGCATGCATACAAACCATCCGTTTGACACTTAATACAAACACTAATGATATTTGTTTCGCACAAACACTTCATTTCTATTTAATATTATTTCTATTAATATATGAATGAAAAAATGATTTTTCACTTATCGTTCAATTTTCAAATGTTTGACACTTTGCAGACCCGATGGTATCGGAACCGTAACTGTCGAAGAAAAAGATATGTACGCAGGCATTAAGGAAAGACTCAAATGTCTTTTAGAATATCAAATAACAAATTTTAGGTATTTCTTGAAGTAGAAAACAGAACTAATGTCTGGACATTGCAATAGATATTCCTTCCCTTTCGGTCGACCCGAAGGCTCATTAAAAGCTACCCTTTCGTTATTAGAAAGAGTTTTAATGAAAGATATATTAACGCCGGCCCCTCCCGAAGAAGTTCGAGGAGTTATTAAGAAGTGCCTCGAAAACGCCGCTCTCGTCAACTATACTAGGATTTCAGAAGTGGCCAGAATTGAAGGTTTGTATCTTTCATTATATTCCAAACCATATGTCCATGTTTCTTTCATAAGTCTCCACAAGCAATTTGTAACAATTTGTAACTAGCAATTGGCAATTGTTAACCAAATCTACATTTATTAACGATAAGCGAAATATTATTAAATTATATTTCACTTATCGTTAATAAATGTAGATTTGGTTAGAAGTTATTGCTAGTGGCAAATTGCTAGTGGACTTATGAAAGACTTATGCTAGCTTCAATTCTATTAAATATAATGTAATTGAATTTTTAGAAATTGCATCCGACAAAACATTAGACCCGAGCGTTAAACTCCAGAGTTTAATACATTTGGCAGAACTTTGTGTCGATTTAATACAAGAGAATAATGAACACTACGCAGAGGTAAGCAATTACTCGATAATTTGACCAAGACATCTTATTATTATTATTGTTAATGTCAAACTTAAATGCACCCAATTCAAATTTAACTAATTAAGCAAAGCAATGATAAAATAACCTTGATAATGTTCAGTTCCAATGTATGCATGAATTGACGACTGAATGTTTTGCTTAAAATCAATTCCTGTTCGCTATTCCATCAGATATTCTCTTTTTGTTAACCAAATGATATATATATTTCTTTCTCTCTTATTCTGTGCTGTCTGTGTATTTATTGTCGGTGTCAGGCCTTTAGAGGGGTGAGTCTCTCTTTGATATCGATGTTAACCTTGTCTATAATCGTTAACTTTCATCCCCCGATCAAATTATGAAATACCCATACCTGCTATGCGTCATGTTTTGGATGTGCTATCATTTAACAAATTAAGGACAGAGTAAGTGCTTTTCGGTTAAAATTTCATTCATTCAATTAAATCTTTTGAATCCATTGATTATAATTCGAAAAAATTCTAATATTTGTTTTGTGTCAGGCATTCGCCTGGTTTTCAGATTTATTGGTAGAGCACTGCGAGATATTCTTCTCTCTCTTTGCTGTCGACATTGAAACCATTTTAGTGGAACAGTTGCCCGACACGTGGGAGAGCTTTCCTTTATTTCAAGTCCTTAATAATTATCTTCGATTAGACGGTCAGTTCTCTAAACACAATCTTATAATCTTTTCACCAATTTTACACTTTCTGTGCCTTTTTGTCACTCCATTAAAGTTTTGAGATTCTGAGTCAAAGAAAAATAGTTTTCTTTTCATCTCTAATTCATTGTCTTATCGTTTTAACGGATGACTCAATTTCTATAAAAAGACTCTTAAAAATCAAATTTTAAAAAATGCAAACTTTTTTGCTTTTCTTTACAAAAGAAAATTTATGTGGCGGTCGATTCCACACTCAATTACGCGACACATTTGCACCTCAAGTGGTCAGATATGTAGATCTCATGGAATCATCGATAGCACAGTCTCTTCATAAAAGCTATGAAAAGGAAAAATGGGAACTAAAAGGGTATTCATTTAGAAAATTTAGATAGGTTAGATAATTCTAGAATTGATTTATAGTCCCGTTGGTTGTGCCTCATCTGAAGACTTGTTCTGGAAGTTGGATGCTTTGCAGACATTCATCCATGACCTTTATTGGCCTGATGAAGTCTTTGCTAAACATTTGGAGCAAAGGCTTAAACTTATGGCCTCTGATATGATGGAGTCCTGCATTAATAGAACACTTCAAGCCTTTCAAATGTGGGAACGGAAAGGAAATACTCGATGGACGAGTACTGACTATATCGTGCCCTCAGAAATGTGTGCAATGATTAATGTGATTCTCGAAGCAAAAAACCAATCGTTAAAACTGTGCACTTTTGACGGCGCGGACACTGTATGACACAGTTTTTTGTTTATAAAATATTAATAAATTGTTTAATAAACAGCACCAGTACCATGCTAAAATAGACCAATTAGTTGATAAAACGTTAAGTGAAATGCAGACCGGACTCATAGCCAAGGTACAAATTTTTCCTTCATTTACCTTTAATTGAAATATTTTTTAGATGACATCAATATTGGAGGCGAGTATAGCAAAGTTGGCCCGATATGACGAGGGAAGTCTTCTCGCACCCATCCTTTCCTTAACTGTAAGCCATTCATTGCTTTAATTTTTATGTTTAAGTTTTGAATTATAGGACAAAATAAGAGTAAAAATGAAAAAAATGTTAATTCAGTCAAAAATCAATAAAAATTTCTAAAATTTATTCTTTTATATAAAAACTAAATTTTTTAGAAAATTTCTTCGATTCCCAAATGAATAGTTTTTAAGCGAATTTTTTTAAACACTTAAAAACTATGAAAATGTATATAAAATAAGAATTAGATGAATGAGTTGAAGCATAATTCAAATTTTTGAAAAATTTGATGGATTAGAAAAATAATTGATGTCAACACATATTTTCAAAACAATTCATTTAAAAGTTTCTTAAAATTTAGTACAACAAAGGAATGTCGAGTTCTGGTCGTGAAGTGGGCAAAGCGTATGTAAACTTTGTTAGGAATAGTACCGAACAATTGAGACAAAAAGTAAGCGACGAGTTGTGGGTCATTAACTTTTTTGAGGTAATTTCTCTAAATTTAATTATTACTTCAATAATAAGTAATTATTGATAATTGTTGACAGCAATGGTATTCTTCTCAAATGAATCTCTTATGCAATTGGCTCTCAGAAAGAATAGATCACAGTTTGCACTCATTCCAGTTGTCAGCCCTTTCACATATCGTCAGGGTATGAAAAACTCCTCAAATCAACTCATTATATGATTTCAATATTTTCTGTTTTAGAAAATTTATTCCGATTTTGAACTCCAAGGAATAGAAGAGGAAAAATTAAATTCAAAAGTATATCAAACTATCATAAGTCGAATACAATTAGAAGAAGCGGCCGCTTCCGTATCCAATGGTCTCAATAGAGAACACGACGACTCAGAGTTAGTCTCAATATCTTTACCTAACATTTTCTTAAAGTTATTAAATATTTAATTTCAAAATAAAATTAAGATTTGGTTTAAACCTATTTTTTGATCAAATGATTTAAATTTCAAAATTTTAAAAATATTAATCACTTTTTGAAATGTTTATCTTAAAAACAGAGAGTACCCTGATAATGTAGCCGAAGCTATTGCTAAGGGGAAACCGCCGCCAATTCATAGAACAGACTCTGAGACAAGTGAAGGGAGTTATGTGAACCGGATTCAAAATGCTACTCAAAACGTGATGGGAAGGATCCATGGCATCGGACGAGGAGTTGGTAATATCGGTGGTGGGATCGGAGGATTTGCCACTAAGTTATTGAATAATAAGTTCTAATCTCTTTTGACACAAAAAAAAAGAAAAGTGAGAAACAATTGTGTGATTTTGCCATCTGTTCCTTTAGAACCTTATAATTATGTTGAGATTCACTATATTTTGGTTCTGAGCCCAAACCCCAAACCCTTAGTATTTATCGTATTTCATAGATTTATCACTGAATTGATTCCTTCATTGCTCAGAATAAGTGAAAAGGGGATCAACACTATTATCAAAAATTTTGTTTTAAAAATGAAATTCCAATCAATTTTTTCTACAAAAATTTATTTCAGTCTATAATTTGATTGATTTATTCGGAAATTTTTTTTGATACTTTGAAACATTTGAAGATTCGGACCAATTGATAGTCTAATTGAGTCATTAAATGATTTTTCAAATTTACTGGAATTAGAAATGAATCGATAGTTTGAAATCCCTGTCAGTGAACATCATTGGTATCGATATTTTATAAATCCTTATCTCTTAATATTATCGATAATATAATCTTTGATGCATTGAATGGCCTTTGAATGCACTCACTGTTAGTCGTATAAAGAGTTTTAAATAAATTTAATTAATATAAATACTCGAAACAAATATATCGGTAATTATGAAAATATAAGCTCCAAAAGTGTACAGAATTTGATGATTTGATGATTAAGAGATTTATTGTAAATGTCATTCAATTTCATAAATAATAGGAGACCTTAAAAAATTGGAAACACTGCCGACGCTCTCAAATACACCGTTTAGTTCACAATAGTTTACAATATTAATAGACTATTAATAACTAGATATTAGTTATGATTTTGCAGAGCTGGCAGTCTCTCAGTTATGACTATGCATTCAATTAATTAATTAATTAATTTATTCGACTTTTTTTTAAATTTTAATTCATTTCGAATATATTTATAAAACAAATCTAATAAATGACTGTCCATTCAATTCAGTTGAAAAAGTGATTTAAAATTTTCAAATTAATTTAAATATCAAAAAATTAGTAAACAATTATTTAATAATAATTCTAAGAAAGGTACAAGGGTCAATTATTAATATTAAAATATAAGGAACCTTTGATATTGTTGTTAACTTATTTATCGAAGAAATTCTTCATTTTATTATAATTCAAAGTCTATGAAATTATCATTTCTTTTATCACTAATTTTTTCAAACTCTTATTATTCAAAAAATGAGATAACATTTAATTTTACTTAAAATTCATTAGATTTTAATTATATCTTTTATTTTACTCATTTAAAGTGTTTTTTTGTGGAAATAATTCGTTTTAATGAAAAAATTATATTAAAAGGGAATCAAAAAAACAAATTCATATACTGTTTGTCAATGCATTTGAATTGTTATTTAATGTCAAATATTTATATAAATGTAAAAAAAAGTCGTCAAACACTTAAACAGATTAACTTTTTGGGAAAAATTCCTTTTTTTGTAATACGTTTTCAATTATTTTTTGATCTCAAAACCAAAACCAATGTTTGTCTATTGATATGCCTTTAATTAAATTTTATTTTGTTATAAAAAAAATGTTAAAATATTTATATTGTCTCCAAAATATTATACACTTTTAGTTAAATTTTAATTGACTCATAAATTAGATGCTATTAGTAAACAACGAATTATTCATTTCAACAAATATTGAAGCACCACCATGCTAACTTTTGCTAACTTTTGATAATATATTGAGAGCAATTCAATCCAATCTTTATAACTTTACAATAGACTAGAATTTATCGCTTATTATTGTTGACCGAAACTGTTTTACTTATTTTTCAAAAGCCAAGAAAATGGCAAAAAAGTCATTTCATTTTTAATTAATTACTTATATTTTCTTATAATAAGATTAAATTTAAAAAGTCTTAAATCCTTTAAAAAAAACTTAAATTGTTTATATTCTATACTAGATATAGAATCTGTAGAATCTATACTATAGTCAGAAAACTTGAAAAACCTTAAAATCATAAATTGTATATAAAAAAGATTTCATTATTTTTTTCATTTTACAGTTATATATAACCCAAATGTTTACTATTTTTAAAAAATCAAATAATTGATGAAATCTTTTCTAAAAAAGTATAATAAACTATAAAATCTATGAAATAATGAATGGATGAAAAGATGTATTGAATTGCTCTCAATTTGTTCTAATTGTAACAGAAGTGAAGTGTTTTAAATGTTTGAAGTGTTTGGTTGTTGTCATTGAAAAAATTCATTACAAAAGACACCAAAATTCAAATGAAGGCTCAAATGGGATTTAGTGTCGATAATTTGTGCACTAATATTGGGTTTAATATTGAATAAAATAATATATTATCGCTTTATCTTCACTTCGAACTAAATTTTAGAATAATATATTTATCGGAGTCATTTTTACACAAAAAAAATCGATTTTTATTCAATCGGATAAGAATTACAATAAAAACACGAAATCGACTCAAAGAATCTTAAAAATAAAAAAATAAATGAATATTAAATATAAATTTCAAAACTAACAGAAAATAGAAATGAATAATAAAATGTCAAAGAATTATCCAGCAAATTATTTCCTAACAATTCTAGTAAGTATTCTTACAGTTCAGTACAAACAGTGTATTGAATGACTCCACCGTCGACTCCGTTCTGGTATTTATGTACTGATCGTTGAATTGTATGCAATAATGTTGTGTTTATATGAAAATAGTAATGCATTCATCGGATGGTCTGATGTGTCGTTTGAATCATATGTTGATTGAAATCTATGACAAAAGCATTAGTCAGTTGTTTATCAATAAAATAAATATTTTTTTCTATTGTTTTTTATTTAAATATAATTAATTTTAATCAAATTCAGTGATTATTTCCCAAATTTTATGAAATATTTAATATTTATGTTTTCTTCGTTTTTAAATTTTCATAAAATTGAGGCCAAAATTTCATTAATAAATGAAATAATTTAAGTAAACATTTAATTGAATGTTTTGACACCCATTTAATGATAAAATAATCGACTATTGATTGCATCTAATAATTGTTTTGTCCCACAAATCAATTTAAAATTATTTATTTACACAAAACATATAATTGTGTGAAATGTCTGCCGAAATCCGACCCTTTTCTGACTCATCTGTCGGAAGCAATAAAATCCAATTATTGAGTAAATTAGAGGGACATCAGGATGTGGTAAATGTGGCCCTCATTCTCAGACAAGAGGACGGAGTCATCAGTATTAGTGACGACAAGTTTGTACGACAAGAGTTGTAACAATCGTTAATCCATTTATTTGCAGAACTGTTCGCATTTGGCTTAAGAGAGATGTCGGCCATTACTGGCCATCTGTTTGTCATATACTTCCGGGTACTGTCACTTACCATCCCTTCTAAATGAGATTTTATATAAAAATGTTTACATTTAATAAATAGCGGCCGCCGTTTGTATGGACTTTAATCACGAGACGAAGAGGTTGTTCGTAGGAATGGACAACGGATCAGTCTCTGAGTTTTCTGTGGCCGATGACTACAATAGGATAAGTCATACCCGAAACTATTTGGCGCATCAGAACAGAGTTACGGCAGTTGTCTTCTCAATACTCACTGAATGGGTATTAAGTGTGGGAAGAGATAAGTATTTCGTTTGGCACTGCTCTGAAACTGGACGACGACTCGGAGGATATCTCTGTAACAGTTGGGTCACAGCTCTTCAGTTAGTTTTTTGATGAAATGAAGAGAAAATGAATTAATAATTGTTTTTATTTAGATTTGATATGCAGTCAAAGCACGCCTTCATCGGTGACTACACCGGAATCATAACAATGTTGAAAATTGAAGAGAATTCATATAAACCGATTACTACACTGAAAGGTCACTCCTCTGCCATTCGATGCTTAGCCTGGAATTCAAACAAACAAATGCTATTTTCCGGATCTTTCGATAAAATGATAATTTGTTGGGATATCGGCGGCAAAAAAGGCACTGCATATGAACTTCAGGGCCATCAGTCAGTTCTAATTTTATTTAAACCATTAACTAATTGTTTATTTTTAGAGACAAAGTAACATCTCTTTTATTGATTAATTCAACTCAACAACTATTGTCTTCGAGTGAAGACAAAATGATTATTTCGTGGAATATGAGGGCTAAAAGAAATGAAGTAAAGAAGTTGTCATTAATTTCTATGTATTCTAAAATCTTATTATTTAATAGACCCCAGAGTGGGCCGAAAGTGACTTTTGTCAGCGCTGTCAGCGACCCTTCTTTTGGAATATAAAAGCGATGTACGACCAAAAGACATTCGGTCTCCGACAGGTTTGGCCCTAAACTTAATGACAATTTTGATAAATAATTTCAATGATTAATCGTTAGCATCACTGCCGGCGCTGCGGAAAAGCTGTTTGTGATTCTTGCAGTTCAAATCGTAGTACTATTCCTGTGATGGGCTATGAATTTCAGGTCCGCGTCTGTGATGAGTGCCATAGCGTTATAACTGATGCCGAGTATATTTACAAAAAAAACTAAATATTTTAATTAATTTATTTATAAATTTTGTTTAAAAGTCGAATATCTTTGGCCACATATCACGACAGCAAACATAGTATTATGCATTTGGATGTCGATGAATCTCGAGCACAGGGCGTTACCGCCGGTTCCGACCGCGTTATTAAGGTGATTTTCAGAGTAAAACAACTATTTATTAAAAAATTATCTTTTTTTGATAGCTCTGGGATTTAACAAAAGTTTTGAACTCATCTTAAAACAAATGCTTCGATGCCTTAATTAATGGCATACCTGTTGACCAACTGTTGATTAAAACCACTTTTCAAATGAAATTATGCCTAACTATTAAATGATAGAATCTTTTAATTCTCTTCCTTTTAATTGAATCAAAAGATAATATTGTCGTCGATTTGTTTTTATAGTTTTATTCATAACGTTATTAAACACTCAAACGAATCATTTAAAATATATTATACGTGAAATTTGAGGCCAGACCTCAAGTTATGAATAAGTTTCTCAAAAATATGCCTCTGAATGAATAATAGTCATTATCGATGCAAATCAGGTACCACTAATACAATACCTAAAAAAAGGAAATAAGGCTGACTGACCGCTCAGTTGCTGTGAGGCGTATCCCTATTTTCTAACTCTGAACTACTCATCACTAGTTTTGTCGAACGAAACATAAAATTTTAATTTTTTAATTATTAATAACTATTTTTATTTTTTTCCTATTTTTAATTTTAAATACAATTATTTTTTATATTTATATTAAATTTTTATTTTCTTTGAGGCAATTGATTGATGTCTGAATTACGTATATTTACTGATTACAAGAGTTTATGATTTTTATGACAATTCATATGACATCCAAAGAATTTTTATTCTTTTGATTGACATAAAACTTATTGGTTATACGTTAAGAGTTATCGCCCGTAACCCACTTTAACTCACAATTTACACTAAAATCAATAGCGATTATCATCGGATCCTTTGTTTGGAAACTAAAATTGATATATATTTTAACAAAAAAGAATTCGTCCGAAAGCCATACTTTTTTCGCTTCGGCGACACTAAATTGTGCACAAAATTCTCAAATTCAAAGTCTCTGATCGACATTTCAGCTCATTTTTATCACTTTATTTGACAGTGAAGTCAAAAGAGGACTAAACATTCCAAGTGCTGCTCAATAATACCTATTAGTCCTTTCAAAAAGTCACTGAAGTCTCTAAACTTTAGACTCTAAACAAATATTTTGACTTAAATTTTACTTTAAATTATTTTATGAAAATTTATAATTGAATTAAAATTTCCCTAAAATATAGACAAGTAAATTCAAGGGCATTTTGCCATCACATCCAGGTAATAAATTTTACCTTGCTTATCAAAATTTTTAAGTTTATATAAATAATAAATTAAATTTTAAGTTATTTTAATTTAAAGTTTTTGTTAATCACTTAAAATATAAATGACCAAGTCAAAATATTTATAGTTAAAACTTGGCTAAAAATATGTGACGAATATTTTGAAATGGACTCATATTAAGCGGTTTGTGTTGAGTGCACGGCATAACTACCTGTAGAATGTGATGTTAGATCACAGGTAACCAATAGGTATATACTCTCCTTTTATGTACGCCTAAAGACAGAAATCATTTTCTGATTTACTGTTTGTTTTTCTTAATTTAACACTCATTTGATTTGTTTGGAAATTATGTAATTTTATACAAAAACTGATTTTAAATAAATAGTTTAAATAAATTAGTTTTCGACTAATTTTGTGCCGAAAAAGTGCCTCAAAGTCTAAACGTGTCGTTCGTCTAATATTTAGTATACAATTGAGACAAATATTGGATAAGTTTTGTATTGAATTTTTGTTCGCCATTTCATTCAAACTTTTTTCGGTAAGTTTTTAAAAAAAATGTATAAAACTTTTTAAGTGCCAACAAATCGCTAACAAAAGCTTTAACTCAATTAAACTATAGTTAAAGGCTATGAATATATGTTATCTCAATTGAAAATATCATTCGATAGAAATCAAACATGAGTTACATAAGAGGAGGTGACTGACCACTACTCTTGCATAGCCTAACCTTGACTTTGAAGTTGCCAATCAACAAAACAACTACCTTAGGATTTCTCAAATTCTTGACTCATCTCCACTTCTTATCATTTATTTCCGAATTCGATATTATTTTTATTACAAAATATACTTAAATAACAAAAAAGGTTTTAAAAATTGGAAAAAGTTCTCAACTAATCAAATGTCTCTCAAAAATATTTTCTTATAATATAGAGTCAAATGAACTCAAAAATATAGTGAAGTAAAGCCGGAAAAATGGTGATCGTAACCCGAGTAAGTTCGCATTCAATTTCCATTTATTTTCGTCTAAATGTGATCTTAAGGGCGATTATATTTGGATCGAACCCCAAACCAAAAGGGAGTTCGACGTCGCCATTGGGGCCCGAGTTATAGCTGCAGAGGGAAGAAGAATACAAGTGGTTGACGACGACACGAAGGCATGTCTTTGATTACCATCTCATTAACTAATGATTAATATTAAAACAATTATTATAAAATAGGAACAATGGCTGACACCGGAGAGAAGGATAAAAGCAATGCACCCGACATCCATTCAGGGCGTGGAAGACATGATTTCTTTGGGTGACTTACATGAGGCCGGAATACTTAGAAATTTACTCATCAGATATAATGAAAATGTCATTTATGTGAGTCTAATGAATAGACAAATCAATTGTTATCTCATATTAAACTATTGCAGACATATACCGGTTCCATTTTAGTGGCTGTCAATCCCTATCAAATTCTTCCAATTTATACCGTGGAACAAATCAAGTTATATAAAGACAGAAAAATAGGAGAATTACCGCCTCATATATTTGCCATCGGAGACAATGCTTACAATAATATGAAACGTTACCGACAGGACCAGTGTATTATCATTAGTGGAGAGAGCGGTGCCGGAAAAACTGAGTCAACGAAATTAATTCTTCAATATTTAGCCGCAATCAGTGGTCAGCACTCATGGATTGAACAACAGATTTTAGAGGCAAACCCTATATTAGAGGGTATTCTTTATAATCAAATTTTGGGAAAATTTTAATTAAAATATTTTTATTTTTAAAGCGTTTGGAAACGCGAAGACTATTAGAAACGACAACTCGAGTCGATTCGGCAAATATATTGACATTCACTTCAGTAAACAGGGAGTTATCGAAGGCGCCAAAATTGATCAGTACTTACTCGAAAAGTCGAGAATTGTAGGCCAGGCCACTGACGAAAGAAATTATCACATCTTTTATTGCCTTTTGGCCGGAATGAGTAAAGAAGAAAAACAGAAATTAGAACTCCAGGACGCCTCCAAATTCTATTACCTGACTCAGGGCGGGACTATTACTTGTGAAGGAAGAGATGACGCTGCTGAATTTGCAGACATTAGATCTGCGATGAAAGTACTCATGTTTTCTGACCCTGAAGTTTGGGAAGTGATTAAAATCTTGAGTGCACTCTTGCATTTGGGAAATATTAAATTCAGAGGTACTGACACTAATTCTCAAACTTTTGATTAATTGTCCGAATTATCCGATTGTTAGCCACTGTTGTCGACAATTTGGACGCCACAGAAATCACTAATACTGGAAGTGCTGGAAATGCTTCAAAACTATTGGAAGTTAATCAACAGCACCTCATCGATGCATTGACCACACGGACAATATTTGCCCATGGTGATACTGTTGTCTCAACTATGAGTACAGAACAATCTCTAGATGTTCGGGATGCTTTCGTTAAAGGGATTTACGGGCGAATGTTTGTGTGGATCGTCAATAAAATCAATTCCGCCATTTATAAACCGAAAGCATCGGTTAATCACTACAGAACTTCAATCGGAGTTCTCGACATTTTTGGTTTTGAAAACTTTAAAGTCAATAGTTTTGAACAGTTTTGTATTAATTACGCCAACGAAAACTTACAACAATTTTTCGTTCGACATATCTTCAAACTGGAACAGGAAGAGTACAATTTGGAGACAATCAATTGGCAACACATCGAGTTTGTTGACAATCAGGAGGCCCTCGACCTCATAGCTGCCAAACCTATGAATATTATGGCCCTAATCGATGAGGAGAGCAAATTCCCGAAGGGAACTGACTCTACACTTCTTAATAAATTACATAAAACTCACGGAACGAATCAAAATTACTTAAAACCCAAATCAGATATCAATCAATCTTTTGGTTTAAATCATTTCGCGGGAATTGTATTCTATGATACCAGAGGTGAACATTACTTAATAATGTGATCGGACACAATTTTATTCCATGTTTTCCATGTTTAGGATTTCTGGAGAAGAACCGTGATACGTTTAACGCTGATCTAGTTCAACTAATTCAAGTTAGCAAGAACAAGTTCTTACAGAGTCTTTTTACTCAGGAGTTTGGAATGGTATGACTTTTATTATTTTTTACTTTTAATCCAATCTTTTAATTTACATTTCATTAATTTAGGGAAACGACACCCGAAAGAAAGCTCCGACTCTTAGCGCACAGTTTAAGAAATCCTTAGATTCTCTGATGAGACAATTGAGTCAATGCCATCCATTTTTCATTCGTTGTATTAAACCAAATGAAACGAAGAAACCAATGGTTTTAATTTTTTATTGTTTTTAATTTAATGAAATTAATATAAATATTGAAAATGTTTTCAGATGTTTGACCGCTATTTGTGTTGTAAACAACTCCGGTATTCAGGAATGATGGAAACCATTCGCATCAGAAGAGCCGGTTATCCCATAAGACATACATTTATGGAATTTATAGATCGTTACCGATTCCTATTACCCGGTATCGGACCCTCACATAAAGTTCCCGATTGTAAGGCAATGACCCAACGGATCTGTTCTACAGTTTTAGGGAGAGTTGACTATCAATTGGGGAAATCAAAAGTATTTCTTAAGGTTTGTTTTAATTGAATTATATCCAGAGATGGCAAATAGGGGGGTATTACCCGTATACCCCCCTGGAACGAAAAATCGGCAAAATACCCCCCCCTGGGATTTTGACCTTAACATTACATCTATGGACAAGCACTAGGTCTGTCGATGTTTTTAGCCTCCAGGGCGGGGTATTTTGCCAAATACCCCCCTGGAAATCGAAGTCATTTGCCATCCCTGATTATATCTTAATAAACAATTCTATTATAAAATAATTTCTAAATATCTGTGAATTTTTATGCCACCAATAGGACGCTCACGACTTATTTCTGGAACAGGAAAGAGATAGAGTCCTGACTGCAAAAATTCTGACCCTTCAGAGGGCTATAAAGGGATGGTATTATAGAAGGAAATTCTTAACGATGAAGAATAACGCAATCGTTATTCAACGGTATTGGAGGGGTTTTATTCAACGCAAGAAATACAAAGCGGTGAGACTTCGAGGGGGAGATTACAAAAGCATTCCTCTCATTGTTATACCTGTGCTCTAAATATTCATTGAATTGCTTTACATTCCAATACAAAACAGATGCGTTTGGGGTATCTAAGACTTCAGGCTTTTATTCAATCACGAGTTTTGACGCATCGCTTCAAACATCTTCGGCGTCATATCGTCTCATTACAGGCCATTTGTCGCGGATTTCTCGTCAGAAGAGACTTTAGAAGTAGACATCGCGCGGCACTTAAAATACAATCTTTTATAAGGGGTGCCCTTGCTCGCAAAAAATATCATCGACTCAGAGATGAGAATAAAAGTCATTTAGAAGCGCTTCGACTCAGAGAACAGGAGGAATCTCTTCTTAGAAAACAAATGAATCCAAAGAAAGCAAAAGAAATCGCAGAACAGAAGTATTTCGAAAGACTCAAAGAATTCGAATCAAAAAAGAAAGAAACAGAAATCGAAGAAAAGCGACAAATCGAAGAGAAAAAGGCTG
The DNA here is from genome assembly GCA_034700165.1 of Galumnidae sp. Gr-Ori-00277. Classification (NCBI taxonomy): domain Eukaryota; kingdom Metazoa; phylum Arthropoda; class Arachnida; order Sarcoptiformes; family Galumnidae; species Galumnidae sp. Gr-Ori-00277. The sequence goes on from JAQIXI010000623.1 coordinate 18,708, forward strand.
TTATTACTGATGCTGTGCACAGACAGGACGAGGTCTTAGATGACTCTAAACTTGTGGACGCAATGTTCGATTTCCTGCCCCGAACTGACAATTTAAGTGACCAAAATGGACCCTCGGCATTCAGAGATTTAGAACGACCTAATGGTGATATTAATCACGATTTAATTGAAAGCGAAGGAGTGGTTCCACCCGTCCCTCACGAAGAATTAGAAGATTTGTCAGAATATAAGTTCCAAAAGTTCGCCACAACTTATTTCCAGGGAAATGTTGGACAACAGTATCAGAGAAAGCCATTAAAACAACCTCTTTTACCTCTTCATACTCAGGGAGATTGTATGGTATGTCTCACTTATTACTCACTTTTGATTCGCTTCAATGACTCGTTTATATGTAAAGTGATTTCCGTTTCGAGACATAAATTTCTCAATTTATTCAACAAATTTGTTAAACTTTTTTTAGACATTAATTAATAAAAATAATTGCATTTTTTAGGCTTCGATTGCGCTCTGGATTACAGTTTTGCGATTTATGGGAGACTTGACTGAACCCAAGTTCCATACTATGGGAAGAGTAAGTACTCTTACTATTGTTTTTGGTGACAACTGTTGCATAACTTGGAATTATTATCTTTAGGACAATACTTCTGTAATGAGTAAAGTGAGCGCAACTTTGGGCAGGAATTTCATTAAAAGTAAAGAGTTTCAAGAGGCACAACTCATGGGACTTGAACTCGGGGTATGACTTTCACACTTATCTCTCAATTAGTTTGACTAATAAAATGAATATTTTTCGGTAATTATAAGGAGACGGAGAGTAAACCCAAGTCTCGTTCAATTCGTAACAAATTAGTGTCGTTGACTCTTAAGAAGAAAAATAAGTTGAGTGAAGACGTCAGACGTCGATTACAGGACGACGACATCGCAGCTGATACTTATAGTAGCTGGCTTGAATCCAGGCCCACCTCTAATCTCGAAAAGTTACACTTTATTATTGGTCACGGAATACTCAGAGACGAATTAAGGTCTGACCACACTTTTCATTTTACCCCTTTTATTATTATAACTTTTCAATTGCTCTTATATTTAGTACTTTTATCTTGATGCTTTTAGTTATGCTAAAAATATAACTTATAAAAGTTGTATAAAAAAATAATGAAATTTTATAAGTTTTGCTTTAATTTTGTTTTTATTATTTATATATAATTCCCAATTAGGGAATGGTTTACACGAAATTGTTTTCTCACACTATTTCTGATGCGTTGATTGCTTTCTATCAATTATAGTGATTAACATCATTAAAATCATTTAAACTTATCCTAATTTTATGTTTGGGTCAGAACTGAGTTAATAATCTATATATAAATCAAATTTATTGGATATTTTTATCGAGTTTTTAGTTTTTAATTAAATTTTTAAAATAATAGTAATTATATCACAATTCTTAATAATTAACTTAATATTAACTAATATTAGTAATAACATTAATTTAATATAATTAAGTAATTTAAAGGTTGAGAGCGCTTACAAACTATTGGTTTAATACTATAAGGAATGCAATTCTTTAAATATTATTCAAAGATATGTTTATTCATTATATTAATTTCAAAACTGGATTTTACTTTTAATTAGAGATGAAATTTACTGCCAAATCTGTAAACAACTGACAAATAACCAGAGTAAGTCTTCTCACGCTCGCGGATGGATCTTATTATCCCTTTGCGTCGGATGTTTTGCGCCCTCAGAAAAGGTTTGTTTATTCTTTAATTTTAATAAAAATAATTAGTAATTCTCGACATTCTAGCGATTAGTTAGTCTATCCATCTAGTTCCATTTAAATGGAATAATGATGAAATAATACACTCTCCAAATAAGATGAGAAAGGGTTTTGCGGCATAAAGATTTTTTACCCCCAATTGGTTTAAAAATTCTTGTGATAATCATGTTATATAAGAT
>JAQIXI010000624.1:0-20640 GCA_034700165.1 Galumnidae sp. Gr-Ori-00277
CTCTATCCATTTCTGCAATAATCCCAGATGGCGCATGTCGAAGGAAAAAAATACATTACGGTGATTTTTCTTCTTTATATCAATTTATATATCATTGATAGCATTGAATTTATTGATAACTTTTATGAAAGTTAAGGCATTCCTTTGAAGTGTTGTTACAATTCATTGAAATAGAGTTCATCTCAACTGCAATGCTTTGAAAGTCAATACAAAAGGAGAGTATTATTGACGCAAACGCTTAACGACTCAACACTCAGTTTATAACTGATTTCATTATTTAACAGAAATTTATTTTAATTTAAATTAAATCAATACTTAAAATTCTCTAACCGTTTATTAATTATTTTTTTAATAATTTATTTAATCAATTGATTTGTAATTAAATGAATGAATTAATTCTAAGAAGTGTTACCCGAAATGGTGTTTAAGAAATTGGGCGTCAAATTGAAGTGCGATTAACCGACAATTGATTTGTTTCTCAATTATAAGTAATTTTAGTAATAATTTAAAGTGTGATTTAGTGGTTCTCATGATGTCATCGAGAGTACATTCAAACTCATATGGAGGCCATCGGTCTTCGCGTCCGTCGTTTAGCCGTCAGTTGAGAACGCGATGCAGTCTTTGTATTCGTGTCTTCAAATGGCTTCCCGTCCTCTTCATAGTGTCGGTCCTCTGTTGGGGTTATTATGCGTACGTCATTCAACTGAATCTGTTTAACATCGATTCTGTGATATTGAAAACTATTTATTTGAGTGTATTTCACGTCTTATATGTGTTGACGATGTGGTCCTATTGGCAGACAATCTTCACCGAAAGCGCACACATCCCAAGAGATGTATTAAATCCTTTCCTCATTACTCTTCCCTATTATTAATATATGTTTATATTTGTCGATAGTTTTGGTTACCACAAACCGAAAGAGAAAAGTTATTACAGGAAACAAACGAAGAGAACCAGAAAAGGATTTTAGAGCATTACGTGACTGAACGCAATCTTCCGCTTCAGTGTAGGGCTTATAACGGAATGTATCGGATTTGCGAGAATTGTTATATGATTAAACCGGACAGAGCCCACCACTGCTCTGTTTGTGACCAATGCGTACTTAAGATGGACCATCACTGTCCCTGGTATTAATGCCTTCAAAACTTATGCTTTTCTTATAATTTTCTTATCGTTTGTCTGAAAATAGGGTCAATAATTGCGTTTCGTTTTCTAATTATAAATTTTTCATATTATTCCTCGGATACGCTTTCGTCTTATGTCTGTTCTCAGCGCTCACTTCATTTCCATATTTCCTTAAGTTTTGGAAGGTATACATCAATTGATATAAACATATAATTAATTGTAATAATTGCTAGAATGAATTGTCAGAGTGGGGCAAATTTCATATTTTATTTCTGTTTTTCGTTTCGATAATGTTTGCCATAAGTTTGATATCACTTTTTGGTTATCACATATATTTAGTTTTGCTCAACAGATCGACATTAGGTTTGTTTTAAAATATTATTGTTTTTACTCTTAATTAAAAGTATTCTTGAATTTAGAGTCATTCCGAGCGCCAGTATTTGCAGGGGGTCCGGACAGAAACGCTTATAATTTAGGGAAACAAAAAAACTTTTGCCAAGTTTTTGGTGATAATAGAGTTTATTGGTTAATACCAGTATATACCAGGTTAGTTTGTCAAACATCTATGTTTTATTGCTTTAATATAAGTTAATACTAAACTTTTAGCTCTTATACTAAAGCTTTTAGAGCTTAGAATCACTAATTTATTGATTAAGAAATAGCTTTTTGCACATCTCTTCCCCCCTATAATAGTATTGGAGACGGAGTTATATATGAGAGGAGAACTCAACTTCCGGCCGAACAGCGCACACAACAAAGTTTTTACAACTCCATCGGACAGTCAGATACTATTACTGTTCCCATTGAGACACAACAACACTCACAGACTGATGACAGGTCAGCACAAGTGCTTAACTCAGCATAAAAAACAAATTATTGAAAAACAAACAATTGTTTATATTATAAATTCTGTCATTTAATGACTTTAATTCTAAGAATTGATATTTAAATCTATTTTTTGACAATTTATTGATTAGTCTTATATTAATGGAGTTGTAAAAACTGTTTTCACTCAAATATTATATTCACTCAAATTTATTAGATTTTTACTCATTTAATAAATTTTTTAAAATATTGTTTTGCATAACATTTACACTAAATTATAGTAAATGTATTCCATTCCCTCCGCCCCAACGTCTGCCAAAAGGGATGTTATCTCGGATAGAGTTCAGGGCAACTAAAGGGGAGAGAATTTCCTTATAATTTTGCTTGAGATGAAAAGAATGAGCAAGAGTATTAAAGTCAATTTTTAGCATTTTGTCAATATCTTTGAAAATTTGCATGGTAACATACATTTTTTTGAGATATTGTCAGCAAATTTATCATAGATAAGATTTTTTAGATTTATTACAATTCTTTTATATCAAAGTATTTATTGAAAATAATTTTTATATTTTATTAAAATTATTTTTTTTAATGAGTTTTATAGTGAATGAAAGGTATGTAAGGAATAGTCAGTTGGATATCGAGGATAATAAAGAGATTTTAAGAGAAATCACTCTCTTTTAGAGAAAAATTTAAGGGAAAGCTTTTAATTTTTAATTAAAGCATATTTATACATATTTAGACCCCTTATTTTAGCAAGCTCATTTGTGTACTAATGATTTTTTCGTAAATGTAGTGATTTTAATGTCTGAAAATCTTATAAATTGTTTGGATTTTATTTTTGTCAATTAATTATTGATTAATTAAAATGATTTATTGACTGACAGTAAGGGAAGTGGACTTGTTTTTGACCAAAAAAATTATTGCGAGGATAACGACAAACTTCTTAATGGAGACGACGATCGCGAAGAGGAGGCCATTATTGCCAGAACTGCTTCTGGTATTCACTGATTGCATGCAATTTGTGTCATATTTTTGGATTTTATTTGATTGCGAACCCCATTACAGGTCCAAACCTGACTGAAGTGCCCACAGAAATGACTTTTACTTCTTCTCGTCTTAACGGCGCTAACAATTCGAGTCATTATATTATAGATTCCTAACTATTTTTAAATTGTTTTTCTGATAAATTTTCTGATAATTCAAAGGAATTATTTACTAATTTTGTGTAAAAACTTGTTTTTTTATTTATAAGCTTTTGTTTGAAATGAATTGAATTGAATTAAGTTCGCAAAACATTATTTAGTAAAAAGTAATAAAAATCAATTAAATAAATACTTAAATAAATAGATTTCCGAAATGATTGTCGACTGAAAATACTGTCGTTCGCTGAAGACTTGATTTATAGAAGAATTCAATCGTTTAATTGAAATTTTGGACCACTTTTTCAGCGATTCTTCAAAAAAAATAAATAGTTTTTTGGAAAATTGTTTGAAGACATGAATTTTAGATATAAAAGAGATAAATAAGAATTAAAAATGGAATTGTTGTCAATCGGATGATATGAAGCGATTGATTCGAGTTTTGAAAGGCTTTGAAGTCCTTCTGCCGATAGTCTCGACGTGATATCCAATGGCCTGCAATTCGTTGACGCTAACGATTTTGCGTCCGTCAAAAATGAAGGCCGGTTTCAACATCTGGTCATACATTCGTTTGTAATCCAATTTCTAAAACATTTATAATTTAATATAAACTCAGAATCGAATTATTGTTATTAAATTAAATAATTACCAGAAACTCATCCCATTCTGTGCAGATGACTATTGCGTGAGAGTTTTCTGTGGCCTTATATGGACTGTCTGTCACTTCAATAAGTTTTTCAATCCTTTCGTTATCCGCTCTGTCGGCAGACTTCAGATCACTGAAAGGTATTTTAAAATTAATTTCTTGAGTTTAAAAGCAATGAGTTATCGATCGCTTACTTATAAATTTGCTTTTTTGGTACTTTCGGGTCATATATGGAAAGTCTCGCCCCCTCTTCGAGTAAGTATTTACAGACAAGAATTGCGGGCGACTCTCGAGTATCGCCGGTATTCTTCTTGAATGCAAAGCCAAGAATAGCGATCTTTTTGTCGGTTACGGTATTAAAAAGGCATTCAATTATTCTTAGAGCGAATCGTCTTTTCTGGAAATTATTCATTTCGATTATCTGTTCATAATTTCAAAGAAATTAATATTAATTTTCAATTTGAATACAATTCAAACCTGACTCCAATATTCGGCCACTTCTGGAAGATTAAGGCATTCTGAGAGATAAACCAGATTTAAGACATCCTTTTGAAAACAACTTCCGCCAAAACCGACACTCGCCTGAAGAAACTTCGAGCCAATACGTGTGTCAGAACCGATCGAATGCGCCACTTCTGAGACATCAGCGCCGGTCACTTCACAAATGGCAGAAATGGCGTTAATCGAAGAGATTCTTTGTGCGAGGAATGCATTGGCCGCCAATTTTGACAACTCTGAAGACCAGGTATTCGTTGTAATGATTTTCTCTGAAGGAATCCAATTAGAATAGACTGAACACAATAGTCTGATGGCTCGACGCCCTTCCGGAGTCTCTTCCCCTCCAATCAAAATCCTGTCCGGATTCAAGAGGTCAGCGATAGCCGTTCCTTCGGCTAAAAACTCAGGGTTTGAGAGAACATCAAATCTAATACCAGGTTTTGTGTTTGCCTTTAATATTCTGTTAATACTTTCTGCCGCCCGAACCGGAACTGTACTCTTTTCGACAACAATTTTGCTTTTAGTGGAGAAGTTGGCAATAAGTCGGGCCACGTGTTCTAAATTCTGAAGGTCTGCTGCCTTTCCTTTCCCAAAACCAAATGTTTTTGTAGGCGTATTAACAGAGATGAATATCATATCAGCATGTTCAATTTCTTCCTGAATGTTGTTTGAAAAGAATAAGTTATTTCCTCGACATTTCTCAACGATTTCGTCGAGTTTTGGCTATAATTTAAGAAAAATAATTAATTTGAGTCAAAGAAAATAAATAAAACTATATTTAGATATATTTGAAGCGATATATGAAGTAATACCTCATAAATAGGAAGTTCTGCTGAATTCCATTTCGCTATTCTGTCAGCATTTGAGTCGACGACACAAACTCTGATATTCGGACATTTGCTGGCGATGACAGCACAAGTCGGTCCCCCGACATATCCGGCGCCAACACAACAAATCTTCTCGATTGCCATCATTTCTACCAATACTTAAGTTAAGGCAAATTCTCTGTTTTTAAAGAATTTGGAAAACAATATAAGAAATGACGAAACGATTATATATTACTTTATTTTATGACAAAAGATAATAAAATGCGTAAATAAATAGGACAGACATACCTCTGTCTGATTTGTTGCACTTATCTTCAACCGTAAGCTATCAAAAAGTCTTACATCAGAAGCGGATCTGAAATTAAAATATGATTTAATGACTGAACAAAAGCACAACTTTTATAGCGGAGAGAAAAGGCAATGAAAGGAAAGCATACATTGTTTGAGTTAACCATCACTAGAATCCGGTGATAAGAGAGGGCTCAGAATAACCAAATAAATGTGTGATCGTGTGATGGCTTAAATAGATTTCAATTCAAATAAGAGATACATATTTTGATGTTTTCAAACAACTTTTGAGACGCCCTTCACTTGAAATGTGTTTGCAATATGTCTTCGCACAGACTCTATGGTTAGAGTAAATGACACAATAAATAAGAATTGCCTTTCAAGAGTAGCTCAGCATAAATTTTAGGTTTCGAGTGTGAGCCGGCGCTCGACTGACTGCCCATTGGATGCCTTTATAATTATAGCATCGATTCTACATTTGATTATTTAGTGTTAAAATTCAGGAAATTCCCGATTCATAGCTTACAGTCGATGAGAGGCCAATGACTGGACTCTAAAGCATTCTTTCATTAATTGGCTTTTGATTAGAAAACTTTCAAATTTATTGATATTTTGTTTTATAATTTATAAAACAAAACAAAAAGTCAATTCCATGCATTTAAAATGATAAGTTATCATTTGATAACCTAGTTATTTATTGATCTTCAATTTACAAAGATGTGCTAGATACTTAAAGTTATTTAAAAATAAAGCGATGAAATTATAATAAATTATGTTTATTTAAACCAATTTTTAGTGAAAAATCACGAATAAAATATTATATAATTCTTAAACAAATAATTGTTTGCAAACATTTGGATTATTTACAAAATTCTTCCAAACATTCACTAAATTAAGGGCTTAACTAAAGAGACGTTGAATTATGTGAATTCGGTATAAGTAGAGGATAGCAGACAAAATACTGAAAATAAAAAGAATGTTAACCTATAAAAAGGTTGGTCGGGATTACTCCACTCCACTCCAAACATACCATTATTTTTATCATTCAATTTAGTAATTAATTCATAAGAAGTGAATCCACTTAAAAGATTGAATAAAGATTGAGTCTTGCAAGTCTTGTAAATGTTATGAATATTATCTTCTAATTTTATGAGACGTCTCCTGAAATTCTCTAACAATTGAGTGAAGAATAAAAAATAAGAGAAAACTTGAAATTATAAGTTTGTGAACAAAAAATATGAGACCCGAATGTGAATTAACACAAAATATTTTAAATTCCAAACAATTATTACTTTCTTTAAAAGGAATTCTTTTCAGTCAGTGATTAACTTCACTTTCAGTGCACTTATTTTCAATTCAAAACTTGTTTTTCAATGAAAATAATCTTCTCTTTTGTATTGAACTTAATATATATTTAATAGAAGAATATATTTTGGAAAAAATGCCATCAATTTTTCCGTATATATTCCTAAATGTTATTTCAATTGAAGAAAGTATAAATCAAAATGATTGAGAGCCAAATAACTCAATACATTTTCTAGACTTTTAAGTTCACTAAACTTACAAATATTTTTCCAATTTTGTCAATTTCTAAGTTCCAAATATTTTGAAAATATTTCTAAACTCATATTTTTTTCCTTATCTAAAGATGACAATATCAGTAACTAAAATTTAGACCATGTTTATTCTAACAATAAAGAGGTTATTCTCAGAGATATGAAACTTATTTCAATAATTTTATGGCTTTCCTTTTATTTGTATTTTTGAAAGTGTTAACAATCCTTAATAAGAAATTCCTGAGTTTTAACATTGAATTAAATTTGTTGTTATTTTTTTGAGGACAAATTTACTGAATATTGAATTATAGAAAATCTATTAAATTATTGATTTTGTTAACCAAAAGTTTGAGCTCTTAATTATATATTGTATATATCAGTGAATATATTATTGTAAATAAGAAAGTGTGAAATATTTTCATTGTTAGACTGCTTTTGATTATATATATTTCTGTTTTAATCATTGGTTTAATTATAATATTTATGCGAAGAAATATTGAATTAAAGTTTAGGCTCTAATTTTGTTTTCACTTTTTTCAGATTTTAATAAATTTATATATAATTACAACATACTGAAACATAGATCACCTAGATTGTTATTTTTGCATTATTAAATTTTGTTGAGAGAAACGTTTCATTAACCATGTTAAATTTGAATGGTCTAAAATTGAAAATTGCAGTGAATGAGGTATTATTAAATGAGTTTTTAAATTAAATTTTATATTTTTTATTTGATTTATATCTAATAATCTAATTATTTTAGAATTGAATTAAAGCTTTTATGAGATTAACTTTAAGTTTTTGATTTGATATTTAAATTTATGTAAATTGAGAACAAGTTTTAGATATTTTTAGTGTTAATATTTAAAGGATGTCTTTTTATACTAATGAAAGGCTCATCCATTTATTTTTCTTCACGAAAATCCAATCAATGGAACTGAGGCTCAAATTTTAATATCTTTGAGCGAATACTTAAATTTCACGTATGAATGGGTTGACAAAAGTTTAGATAATACCTGGAATGGATTACTCGAAAGCCTTACCACAAAGGTATATATCATTTACGTAGAGTTCATTAAAATAAATCTATCAAGTTCAGTAATTTTCCTAACTTATTTGTAGCAAGCTGACTTTGGAATGTTCAATATATTTTTGACATATGAAAGGTTACAAAAGATGGAATTTTCTTATCCATATATAATTGACCTAGTGACTTTTGCTTGTCCTAAACCGAGAACTCAAACAAATGATATGAATTTAGTTCAACCGTTTGACTCTTGGATTTGGATTTCGATTATTTTGAGTACAATTCTTATGTTTGCTTTGAATTTATTATTAATTGGGAATAAAAGAGATATTCTTTGGTTCGTTCTCTCAATTGTTTTGAGACAAACGTTGAATTCAGTTCATGAGTTTAGACTTTTATTAAGCGGTTGGCTCTTATCTGGTATTGTTTTGACAATGAGCTACGCCGGTGTCATCTACTATATTACGGTCACACCATTAGAAGTGGGAAGAATTAATACTATCAATGACCTGAACTCAGCCCAAACTGCCGGCAAAATAACTATTATTGGTATTAAGGATGGACTCGATTATAAAATGATGAAAGTATTGCATTACAACCATTTGTTATCATAAAGTCTTAACTTTAGTTTCGTTTACAATTAAGAAACAAACTTCTGGCGTTTCTCAACGGATCGGTTCCGTAATGAAAGGGGTCAATAGTCTCGATAATGCTATTGATTTATTGAAGTCAAGTAAACCATACGCTTTGCTCTACACAAAAGAAAAATTGAATTATATTCTCCGAAAGAATGGCATTAAAAGCCATTATATTCCGGATAATTCAGAAATGGAATCCGTTTTCGCAATAAATTTGATCGCAATTCCTATGAATAAAGAGTTTGCATACAAAACACATTTCAATCGATTGTAAGTAAATGTTATGTAAAAGAGTCTAATCATATATTTTAGTCTTTCAGACGCAACAAAAGGGGGTCTGATTGAGTATTGGAGGCAAAGGTATTACAGTAAAACTTTTAAGAGAGACCTTGACTTTTTCAAAGAGCATTCTTCAGTACAAACATATGAATTGAGTACAGATCATTTTGATGTCATATATTTGATTTTAATTTTGGGGTATTTAGTATCCACTTTTGTTATCCTTGTTGAGTTTGCAATGAACAAGTTCAAATTAGATCATCGTTTGAGCTCATAAATAATTTCGAGGAATTTTAATGATTCGCAGATATTTGATGAGTAAGTCTTAACAGTGAAGTATCCTTTTGAAGGCCAAGTGAGCAAGTACGTTTTATTACAATCAATTCCAATCTTAGGAAAACTCTTTTTAGTGGTATTTTTCAATCAATTTTAAGAAACTGATATAATGCCATAGACTTGAAATATTGTCCTCCAAATAACTTTTATTTTGGTTTACGTTTCAAAGGATTTATGTTTTAACACAAAAGAATTGTTTGACTTTTCAATAACTATTGATTTGTCGATTGAATTGAAACGTATATTGAGATTCGTTGAAACAATCATTGAAGCGAAGTTCAAATATAGAGATATGTAATCGATTTTTTCAAATAAAAACAAAATCTATGACTCAAATGTATATTTAAAGCCCAATGACTTCATTCTATTGTCTTTTCTTTTTTTTACAAAAATATTCGTCAGTTTTGATAATATATATAAGAAAATATTTTACGGAGTCTTTAGAAACTTCATTAATTATAAGTCATTTAGTGGTGAACCCAAAATAATGTGCTCTTCCAGTCATCCTCTTATCAGAAAACCGATGGATGCACTCAAATTAGACTTAAGTCTATTAAGAGAGTCTTTTCTCTGCTATTGTTATAAAGTTTGTCGAACTTATAGCCGACGATAAGAAAAATCTGTTTTCTGTCGATTTATCTAAAAATTAATCGCTTTTTGTCTACTCTTTATTGAAGAAAATGCAATCTTTGACTAAAATTATGGAAATGCCAGCAATAAATGTGTGAGATATTAATGTAATTTAGTGTAATAGAATCTTGTATAAATTATTAACATCTTCTAACAGCTCATATCATACATTTCTTTTAGATAATGTGATTACGAGCAAACATTTGCCGCTTATTTCTATTTTTAAAGACTCAATAAAAGTAAATAAGAGTTTACTTAAAATTATTTAAAAAGAAGAAGAATTTGATACTAGTACACTTTTAATACTTCAAACACTTTTAAAATTCAATTTTGAGGCCAAAATTAAGTTATTTTTAATTAAATGGAAAATAATTAAAAATAATTTAATTATAAAATCGTGTTTTTAGAAGACTTTGAAAACTCTTAATTAACCAAAAAGTTTATTTCGGAATTTCCCATAAAATTCCGAACTTTGAAACCATTGATACATGAATTACAAGATTACAATTGAACTCTCTTTTGATAAACCTATTGACTATTTTTTGTTAAATGAAATGAAGCGATAATTTTTATTTTTGTTTTTACCAGAATTTTCTCGGAGGCAATACTTTACTATCACTTATGATTTAAATGATAGCATTCTTAGAAAATCCCAAGTTTTTGGCACAGAGAAATTTGTCCTTGCTTCAAAAGAGAGGATCAGTTAATTAGTAAAAGACAAAATTCAAAGAAATGCAATTGAATTCAAGGAAAGCATTTTATTCAATAAATTTAATAAATTTCATATTTATGTATAAATTTGATAATATTTTATAGAATTATTGTATAATTTTAGATAATTAGAGAAAAAGTAGTCGATGTTATCAAAACGATTTATATCTAATGATAAGAAAAATATGAGTTTAAAAACAGCGTAAAAGTCATTAAAACACACATTAAATACAAATATTGATTATATTTTACAAAATGAAATAATAAATAATTGTATATTTATTTCCAAAAAACCATTAGTTTTACTCAAAACATGAGAATATTGTTTTCAGAATATTTCAAATTAATGGTAAAATTAGTGATCAAATGAATGACTAAAATGAAAAACTAACGAATTATTTGATTAAATGTTATTTTCTGTTTGTTTGATGTAAACAATCAAAGGGACAGAAATACATGAATTCAATGAAATAAATTGCATCAAAACTGAGTATTTTGTTCTTGGCTTTCATTTCTATCAATCAATAAGTGGACTGCCTTTCTATTAATCCTAAAGTTTGACTATTAGTGGCCAGAGAGGGGTCAACCCATTAAACAGCTGCCTCTTTAGCCTTATTATCGTTGATATAACCATTAGGTTTGTCTCGCAATGGATGTGCGATGACTACTGTACTACCGATAGGAGACTCACAGGGCATCATAGATGAGTACAGCGGTGTTTCACCCATTTTGTGAGCTTTTAATAAAAGGTTAATAGAGTTGTTATTTGTTTTGATTACATATTTAATAACGAAAACATTAAGAGAAATGAGTTCAAGACTCACCACAACCCGCATAATCTCTGGTGTATCTGATTTTACACGAATTATACAGAGGACAAGTCGGACAAAAACAGCAGATTATTAGGAATATAGCGAACACCAGACATACTAAGGAAACGGTGGCCGCAATCATAAACGCCAGACTATATCAAACATAACAAAAATATTTATCAAAAGAGTTATGAAATTCAATTTCAAGTCAAAAGTGTTGAGACATCTGCACATCATTTTAAAAACAATTGATTTTTCTTTAAGGAACAGATTTTGACATTACTTTTGATCGATTTCATATATGCTGGTCGTGAGGGAAGGACAGCATCGGTTATCATTGCAGCACTCGGTATAGTGTTTGGCCCAATGACCCGGACATTCATAATAATTTTTGTTGCGGACCTCCAATTTAGTGGTCGCCGTTTCTTTTAGAGGACAATAAACGGTTGCATTCGATAAACAAATTATTGGTAAAAAAGTGGAGACAAAAAAAGTGAAACACCAGTTCATTGTTAACTCCGACATAGTTTTATTGATTTTTTCCTTTTCATAGATTACAGTGTTTTGGGCGGTCTCTCCAGAAGATGCTCTCTTTTGGAAGTCTCGCATAACACATGTCCTCACAACAGGAATACCATAATTCCAGAGTTAATGTTTTTATAGAATCATAAACACAACTCTATTCCTAACATTAGAGCAGATTTTTTCTCCAAACACTTGTTTGTAGTTTAAGTCAAAATGTTTTCAAATAAAATAAAAGTCAGATTTAATTTGAATTTCCGCTAAATTTATATAATTTTGCATAAATTGTGTTAAAAGTGGCGAATATGAGGCAAAAACTCATTTTAGTACTGAATAATAGTTTTATTTAACGCATAATTTAATTCCCAAAAGCTTTGAAACTATGAATTATGAGATTCTTTAAATGAATACATAATTAGATAAATGGATAGAATTGTTAATAACATTAGAAATAATTGTATCGATTCTGTCCAACGAAACACAAATAAAATTTAAAATAAACGAAATAAAATGTTTTTGACACAAATATATTCGCAAATTTTCATTCATTAATAACTAATTAATGTTTTAAATGAAAATTATAATCAAATTTTAATGACTGTTAACTCAATATAAAGACATAATCAGTGTTATGGTGTTCTCCCGCATCACAACCGAATGATGAATAAGCTTAGAATGGAGTGGTGTGTCCCTGATCTAAATCAAATAACACCAGACCTACTCTACTCTATTCTCGTGGAATAAACAGATTATTGAGACGACAAGTGATTAGTTGTCGAAAACAGAATTCAAATATTTTTTGCCAGTAATGCGATTGTCATCAAAATACTAATTAGTAATCTTTGACATCCATTTCAATTAATTTTTATCTTAAGATTTGTGTTCTTTTTTTAAAATTATTTGGTCTAAAATATTCCTGGTATTCTACTCTACTCTAATTTATCAAAACAATTATCTGTGTTTTCAAGGGTTCAGTAAATTTAAAGGTATGTAAAAGTAATCCGTTATTAACTGTTAGTTAATAGTAATAATTAAACTTAATTTTCGTGTTCTTCCAACTGAACTAATTTTCAATTTTCAGTTATTTTTGATACTTTTTTTCCTATATTTTAGACAAATTTACAAATTACTCATTTCTGTCAAATTCTGTCAAAATATTATTCAATTGACAGCTCTTGTCGTCGAGGTTTTGACTTTTCATTACTATATCACAAATGAAAGATTTTTGTTTGAATGAAAATAAAAAAATTCTTTTTTAAAAAAATAAATAAAATAAAATTATGACTAAATTTATAACTGAAACGACGGACTCGGAAAAGTGCCATAACTGCTATAAGAGTTCCTCGGGTGTCGAAAATCGTGAATTAATTTTAAAAATAATTGAAGACAAAATCAAAACTCAAGATTTTGTTCAAAATCAGAATCGAAATAATGAATCCGATTCTGAAGAGGGAAATGTCATTAAATGTTGTTCTGTTTGTAAAAACAAATATAAATATTCGCCGGAATTACACAAAATTAATGTCAATAACGAAAAATATAATTCTTTGGACACTTCCGCCAATAATTATGGTTCGATTAATCCCGTGGTTGTCATCAATGTCTTCAAAGATGAAAATCAGGAACAGTTAGCAAATGGAGGAATCATTAACGAAGCTTTTCTTAATGAAGACGAGACACGTTTTGATTTAAGGATAATTCCAGAAATTGAAGAACAGACCGAAGTTTCCCTCAAAGTCGACAATATATCTGAGTTAACGTCTGGTAACTCAGATAAGTGGAGAACGTCTTCAAAGAGATCGATGTCTTCTATTAGATCTCATAACTCGATTAAATCTCATCATTCTTTATATATGAAGTCATTGGATGGCTCTCGAAGACGATCCTCAGCTCTTACCTCAAATGCCAGCGAAAAGAGAAGAGAAAGTATTCGAAATATGCTTTTCGGAGACCCAGAATTATCTCTTCGACGGTTTAGTCAGGATATAAGAAGTGCTGCCGATAAGAGTGAATTCGAGAGCGATGACCAGAACGAGACATATAAAGTGATTTTCCTTCAGGTGTTTCTGCCTTTTCTTATAGCCGGTCAGTTTTTCTCATTTTTTAAAATAAATATTTTTCAAAATATTCTAAATTAAATAAATTATTATTTAAGAATATTTATTAATTTGTATTAAGTAATTACTAATTATTAATATTTTTCTATAATTAATTAATAATTAACTTTTCATTAATTTCCAAAGGATTTGGAAATGTAGGGGCGGGACTCATATTGGACCAAGTTCAACACTGGGAAGTGTTCAGATCAGTGACAGAGCTATTTATTTTAGTGGCGTCGTTAGTATATTCTTAGAAATGATCCGCAAAAGAATTGACACAATATTTTTATTTTAGATTTCTTGGTTTCAAAGGTAACCTCGAGATGAGTTTAGCGGCGCGACTGTCGACTCAGGCGAACCTTGGTAAATTGGACAAACCGAGCCAACAGTGGAAAATGGGTGTCGGAAACATAATTTTGATTCAATGCCAGGCAATAGTTGTGGCACTTTTGGCGGCGATGATCGCCATTATTGTCAATATAGTGAAAGAGTGGAGATTTCAGGCGAACCACTGTTTGCTGATATGCGCCACGAGTTTAATAACTGCTTCGATCACCGGATTGTTTTTGGCTACTCTTATGATTGTTGTCGTCATAATTGCGCGAAAAACTGGTGTAAATCCGGACAATTGTAGTACACTTATCGCTGCATTTTTAGGTGACATCTCAGCCGTATTGTTGTTATCCCTTTCCGCTCGATATCTTTATTTAGCCCGAGATATGTTTTGGGTATCGCCCACTATAATTGCACTCTTTCTCGTTTTTCTTCCGTTTTTATTAAGTATTGCAAAGAACAACGAATATACAAAAGAAGTGATAAATAATGGGTGGTATCCCATCATTATAGCAATGCTTATCTCAAGTATCGGTGGATTTATTTTTGATTTTGCGGTCACTTTATTCGAAACGATTGCAATTTTTCAGCCCATAATAAATGGTGTCGGCGCTAATTTAGTGGCCGTTCAGGTAACACATGAGTAACGGATGCATTAATTTCTATTTATTACTTCCTGAAGGCGAGCAGAATCTCAACTTATTTACATCAGAGATGTTCTTTGGGTGAAGAACCTCCCAAGAGTTGTAAAGTCGATACCAATATCTGTCAGTTACCTCAAAATGTTTTCATCGGTTCGAGTGAGTTCTGACTTACAATACTTGCAATACTTATTCTATTCTTACTAACACTTACTAATACTTACATTTAATTGAAAAAAAATTAAATTATTGAAAATAAATTTATCTCCAAAAGACAATTAGTGTTTTGTTTCAGATATTTTGTTTATATTAAAAATTCTTTGGGACTGAACTGTACTGTAAGGGACAGAATTTTTAATATAAATAAAATTTCTGAAACCTAAAACTTTTGGCTAATTGTGATCATATGACTACTATTTCTAATATTTGTGTAAAAGTTTGGCTCAAAAATAATATTTTTTCAATATGTGTTCAGACAATTACAACAAATATATTATCGATTCTTAAATTTATTTTTTTAAAGACACGAATATAAGAACTGCACGACTATTATTACTGATGGCAATGCCCGGACATATTCTATACATCATAACTATTCGACTAATAAAATACGATGAGGTGTCCCTCACTATTCCCTTTATTGCCACTTATTTGTTAGTGGCATTAATCCAGGTATCAATATTGTTATATATCGCTCACGTATTGGTTCCGTTTCTTTGGACTAAGAAAATAGATCCTGACAATAGTGCTATTCCGGGTAAAACAAATTTAATAAAGAATAATTTGATGAACAGTTTTCTTTGGAAAGGTATTATGGCTGCCGGAGATCTTATAGGAACAGCATTACTGACCGCTGGCTATATCTTTTTGGTTACTATCGATGATCCAAATATACTCAACAAAAATGTGTCGAATAGTAGTCATAATATGTTTTAAAGTTTAAACATTTTCTCAACTCATTTATCGTTCACTCATTAAATGTAAATAAAATGATATTTAATTGTAAGACGAATCTCGAGGTCTGAGTCTGAGTTTGTATAATAAAAGCATAGCATTCATTGCATTCAATATTTTGCAAATCAATTATAAGTACTTTTCGATTATAAATCAAATAAAATCAAATTTCAAGTGATTCCTGTCTTAAGTGTAATTCAATAGCGATTGTGAGCCACAAATCATTTTATAGACACTTATATATCAAATATCTTCTGACATATAAATAGTGTCAACAAAATTGAATGATCACTGATCGAAGTCAAACATTTGCCAATTGTTTTGTATATTTAATGCCTCGAATCTAATTATTAGTTTCAAATTAAGTTCTTTATTATAAAAATATTTATTATTTATTGCATACATTAATAGCCATTTGTCTGATATGTATTCAAAGGGAATATTTCGAAATGAATTCTCATTGAAATCTAATTATATTTTATTTTTTACTTAAATGTGGCTTAAGTTTGGATTAATTGGAGAAGAATCAAGTTCAGTTTCGACTGGTTTTCCTTCAAATATTTGAATGAATTTTTAATGTTTTTTATTCTAAACATTAATTTCATTTTTATATCGATTATTACTTCGGTTTTTAAAAATGAAAACCAAACAAAAAATAATAAGAAATTCATGAAAAATCAATTCTATTATATAAGTCGAAACCGCAAACTCTGGTTTGGATTTTAATTTTCAACTATTAATTCAATTAAATAACAAAAAATACTTTTCTATTGAGAATAACATTTGTGTGAATTTTTTTTCTAAACAAATGGTATTTAATTTGATTTTAATGAAAACCCAATAAATTTTAAAAAACAAAAAGTTTTATATATTACTAAATAGTTCCACATTTGAGGCATTATTAACATTTAATATATTTGAACATGTTTAAATAAAACCTTGCTACAAATTATAAATAAAAAAGTTTATTAAGTCAACTGTTTTTTTTTATTTTTTACATTTAAATGAATGTTTAGATAATTAATGTTTATTTGGTTTAAATGATTAATTGATTTTAGAATTGGGTTTTGTGTAAGAATTGGGTTCGGTTTGGATTCTATTCAATTTGATTTGAATCTTATTTAAGACATTTTTAGTGTCAAAAATATTATTTTAAAATTTATTTCAATTAAAAGAAACTAAAATCTGAA
The DNA here is from genome assembly GCA_034700165.1 of Galumnidae sp. Gr-Ori-00277. NCBI lineage: Eukaryota > Metazoa > Arthropoda > Arachnida > Sarcoptiformes > Galumnidae > Galumnidae sp. Gr-Ori-00277. The sequence continues at coordinate 17,080 of JAQIXI010000624.1, forward strand.
TTATATTAGAGATAAGTTAATGCGTTATTAATTATAATGATTTTAAGCAAAAATCTTAATTATATTGATTAGTGTATTAGTATATTAGTAGTCAATAGTTAAAAGGTACTAGTTACAACTAGATCAATTCTTTTGGTGAATTGGAGTTCACACCCGACCGAACATATGTTGGATTTTCGCAATTAAACACTTTTTAATACAAGTTTTTAATAATTTTTAGATGTTTTTAAGTATACCAAGTATATGCCAAGTATATTGATCTCATATAAACTCTTTAGTTGTAAAATTTGATTAATCTATCTAGTTCATTTTTCTATGTTAACGACTATACTATTAAGTGATATTATATTCTATAAATAAATTGTAAGTTAAGTTTTTTTTATTTTTTAAACTTAAAAAATATAATATTTCTATTAATTATGTTTTTCTCGAAATATTCAGCGATTATTTCAAATATTTCTTGAAATTTGATCCTTTGATTTGTTTAAGAAAACTATGAAAATATGAAAAATATTTTTATAGCAAAAAAAAGTTAATTTATTTTGAAGTTTAGAAAATTATTCGTTTATTCATAGCTTTATATCATTTCATTAGAGATATATTTTTCAAATGAAAAATATTAGAATATTTTTCTCTTAACTATATTTCAATTCTAATGTCTTTTCATTTAAAACTAAAAAAGTATTTCAATCGATGTTAAGATTCTTACGAAATATTCTTTCGTAAAAACCTTTTGAAAAATTCAGTCAACACTGGATGTGGTTGTTATCAATTAGATTTCACGTGATATTCACTAGTTGTTCTAGAATATATCTAAATTGATATGAATAGATGCAATCAACCAACTTTTTTATGTATTTTAATTTCTATTTATAAACAATTGGAGAATTATTCTGAGAAAATCCGCCCAAAATAGGGAACAGAATATGAGGGAACAATAGTTTGAATGGTGGGAATCGCCTACAAGTTCTTGACTTTTAGTCCGTTCCGTTACAGACTTAGAACTTTTGGTTCACAATAATTGTTACAAAGAGTCATACAGTATATTCACATTAAGAGATGGAAGGGTTGTGCTAAAAATGTGAGCGATATTTTAATGTCACAATAAAGGGTATGACTTGTATTATGTGTTGCCGTCTAATCGTCTGTTGACGTAATGAAAAAAGTAGAGGTATTGCGATCTGTGAGCAGACATATAACGACCGCTTCGATCGGTTTAGTGTAGACTCAACTCAAGTCTGCAGTGCTTTTCAAAAATGTAAACTATTTTGGAAATGATTTAAATCCAATGATCTTCGCTTTAATTCAAATTAATGGTTAACTATCGATATATTAATCCATTATTTATTTTTATAATCCCTAAAACGGATGTAAACATTAGTTTAAATTCTTATTTATTTATTAATTAATCGACGGTTTAGTCGTTATTATAATTTCCTCCATTTATGGGCTGAGCATAAGGTAAGCACTTAATTGTCGGTCCCATTACTACCGATCACTGATTAGATCCGATGATTATCTCTTCCGTTGAACAGATTCTCCGAATATTAGACAAAATTTGTATACCTTTTGGCCAATACTTGACTACATGTAATTGCATTCAATCTCTGGAGTCTTAATCTGTCATCAATTCATCGAATAATGGATTCGCCGACAAAACAGTTTTATTTGGGCGATGATGTCCTGCCGGCGGTGCCATCAGTTGGTATTATCATAAACGTTGATAATGAGGGTTACGTCGAAGCAACCGATTCGGAGGTCTTCAGATACAGTGATGACCACAATTACCATCCGTTTAGTAACGATTGTCTAATCGGTGCCATAACTCCTGAATCTAAGAATTCATCCAATGCTTCACTTTTGTCATCAAATGGTGTCGTAAAAGAAGTTGATTTCACAACTCTTCACACAATAGTAGAGAGAGCTATCCCTCCAAAACCCGATTCCCCGGAAAGTCTCCCACTTTATCCAATCAGTATTACCCGCGAAGAAGATTTGCTGTCAACCAGTGTTCAGATATTCATTGCATTCATGATCGCCGGTTTCGGTAACGTCGGGGCCGGTCTTATCCTGGATCACGTTCAGCACTGGACTGTATTCATATCCATTAGTGAAATGTTTGTTTTGGTTCCGTCCCTTTTGGGCTTAAAAGGAAATCTGGAGATGACTATGGCTGCCAGACTGTCCACTCATGCTAATCTTGGCAATATGCAACACTGGAAGCAAATTTTGAAGTTGGCCAAGGGCAATCTGGCATTGGTCCAGTGTCAGGCAACTGTTGTCTCATTCTTAGCGGCCATTATCGCCATATTATGGATGACTTTCAACAAAGGTTTGGATGTAAACAATTGTCTGACAATTATGGCGAGTAGTCTCATAACAGCAAACGTCGCCTGTTTTGCATTGGGTCTGTCTTTACACTGTCTCTCCTTTCTATTATTCTGTACTCATTTGACTAATTGTGTTGTTTAGGCACTTGTATGATATGTTTGATTGTTTTCTGCGACAAAATTCATATCGACCCTGGTCAGTATTACTCTCCCAACTATTCATTGCGTTTTCATTTCGAATAATAAATGCTTTCCTATAGACAACATCGCGACCCCAATCGCTGCCTCTTTGGGCGACGCCACGACTGCCGCTCTGTTGGCCTGTTTTGCCCAACTTATCCACAATCAGACAAAACAAGGCTTTCCATACATATCGGTTGCGATAATTGTTTTCTTTGTTCTTATCGTTTGGCTGTGGCTCTACATCGCTAAAGAAAATGAGTTCACCAAAGATGTGGTTACCAGTGGTTGGTATCCTGTCATTGCAGCCATGTTTATCTCCAGTTGTGGTGGTTTCATCCTTGACCATGGTGCTCTTCTCTACGAAAGGATAGCCTTATTTCAACCAATTATTAATGGGTTTGTTTTCAAAATGTTTTTATTTTTGACAAAAACTTATTTGAATTGATTTGCAGAGTCGGCGGTAATTTAGTGGCGGTTCACGCGAGTCGAATATCAACATCATTGCATAGATTCGGTAAACCAGGAGTTCTGTTCCCTGGATTTCAGGCGTTTACGTCACCGATTGAGGCCTTCTTTTCAAATAAGGGTATTTTATTCATCTATTGTTTTCTCTTATAAGACTTGTTTTGTGTGTTAAGACCTGTTTTATCTCTTTCAGACATGAATATCAAGACTTCTCGAATTTTGCTACTGATGGCACTCCCGGCGCACATCCTTTATGTCATCGTAATTAAATTGATTGACGACAGCGATAAAATGCAATTAACGGCCCCGTTCTTCATTTTTTATCTCTTCTTCGCTTTACTTCAGGTATGTTTTTAATGAATTTTAAAAAAAATAATTTAAAGAACTTTTCATCACATTTTCAAATGTTTTTATTGTTTGAGATGTGTTTTTAAGCTTAATTGTGAACCACTCGAACAATAATAAACAGATGAATTGTGTTCTCGTCGTTAAAACATCGTTTAAAACAAATATTTAGTCATTAAAACTAAATTATTTGTCCAAAAGGTATCGCTTTTGCTTTATATGGCATATAATTTGGTGC
>JAQIXI010000625.1:0-20639 GCA_034700165.1 Galumnidae sp. Gr-Ori-00277
AATTTTATAAGTATTTATTGTCAAGCTATTTTTCATAAAGCTTCATAAACTTCTTGATAAACTAATGTCGATTCCTGCACATAATATACACATAAAGTATTGATTGAATCGTTTTTTGGAAAACACAATATTCTTGAAAAAAATGTATTCAAACATTGAATGAGTGACTCATTGGTCCCGAAAATAATTGATTCAAAAAATTAATAGACATTTGAGACCATTCATCAAATAAGACGTTTTGATGTGAAGAATCGGATCCAAACATAAAATATAATTAGAGTACAGAAAAAGTATATAAGTATTATTTCCAAACTCCTTTTTAACGATACAATAGGCAGAACATTGAGGACATGACATGAATTATCTATAAGAAGGAGAACAGAAATATTCAGAATAAATGAATTACAATAAATATTAATATTGAGTTTAAATTTTTATTTTTCTTCGAATTAAATAATTGAAAAATATTTCATTGATTTCAAAGTATTTAAGGAATGCTTTCATATAAAAGAGAATTTAAAGAATATTTTCATCAAAATATTTCAAAATAAAATTTTTAATGAAAATCTTTAAAATGTTTTGTACTGTACTCTACATACTCTGGTAGAAATAATTCTAGACATAAGGCTTAATGCTATGCTATGCTGTGCAGTGCTTTAGACAAAAGTTAGGTTCATTTCTATTTTTAAAATTCATGTCTTTTGAAAATTGAGTGAAAACGCAATAATTGCTTAATTGCTCGCAATAGCAGAGCGTAAATCCAGTTTTAAACTCATCCCAAGTCTCTAAACTGTGTGCATATCATTCATTCATTTAAGACCTAAACTCGTGTTTTGCCGGCAATTAATGATTTCTCGATCGATAAAATTTTTAAAATTCCAAACATATGTCGGAGCAAAAGATTAATTGAGGAAATGATAAAAAAGTGCAATACTTACATATGGGACAAATCTTACCCAACTTTGGTAACTATATTTAGGCTGAAACAGAGCACTACTTTAATTAATAGGGTTTATCCCTTGTCTTCTTGAGCTGCACTTTAAGCCTTTTATTTCTGATTTGGAAGCCATGCATCGCATGAATTGCCGATTGCGCTGACAGTGAATTATCGTATGAAACAAATCCTTTTTATTAATTAAAACATTTCTTTTGATTAAAAAAAGTAATTATTCGAAGCCTTTTTCTCACCGAAACATTTGCTTAAATTAGAGTTTTTGTCGATAAAAACTTTGGCCGAAATGACGGCTCCGAACGGAGAAAATGTTGTAATTAAGTCATTATCTGTAAATTCCGCTAAAATAAAAGGGCAAAAGTTATAGGAAATCAATGAATGTATATAACATTGAGTGGTGTCTCTCACGCGGCAAATGATAAATGAATAGATTAGCGCCTTCGGGGCCCTCAATCTGTTTGCTTATTGCAGTTGTGGTGGCGTTGGTCGCCCCCAACGTTGGACTTAAGTGTTGGACACCAGAAACAGAGAGTGCAGGCGATGCGGAAAGAGTTGGCGAGAAATTCAATTGGTCTGTGCGATGAACCCCTGCTATCATCTCAAGTTTACCCGAATTAAAATGAGGACTAATAGTTAATGGTGTGGACTGAGGCGTAACTTTGGTCTGTGGAGTACTGGTCAGTGCCATTAGAACGGGATTGGCTAAGGCTGAAGCCAACGACAGATCCGAAGTAAGACATTGTTGCTGAAGAGCTAAAGTTTGAGCCAACTGTTGCTGTTGTGCAGCAGTTGTCAGAGCGGCTAAAGTTAAATATGGATTCGTTACTAAAGATGTGGCCAACGGTGAAGTGGTTTGAGCCCAGATTTGTTGAACGAGTGACTTATTATTCCTTCGTTGGTCTTTATCTTTCTGAGTGTCGGCAAACTTCACTACCAAAGGAGAGGCGCAACCCTTTAAATGACAGTATTCTTATCATTAATGCAGTGAAAACTATAATTATTGTATAAATCAAAGAAAGTGTTGTATTCTTTGCTAAGACTTAAGTTTTTATAGAATTGCATTCAAATGTCAGTATTTGAAATATTTTTGGAAAGTTATACATAAAAAAAAATTAATGACTCTTTCATATAAAAGAAAGTCATTTTGAAAAAAGGAAATATTCTTGATTTGAATCATCTAGCTATTTTATAAATCTTAATGATTGATTGAACAACATTTGGAAATAACCAAATTTATATTCACAAAGAAGTTCTGCAAATAAATAGATATAATAAAATTGTTTGTATTCGCAGAATATTCTGGTAAAGAGTCCTCTCGTTTTCAATTAGTTTTATGAGAAGTGAATGCAAATATGTTTAGCATTCAATTCAATGGAAAATATCTTAAATTTATCGGAAACTACTTTAGAATAATATCTAATAAAATAATAAAAATAAGTCATTAGTCATAAATGAAGTCATTTCTGACAATCCATTTGCTAAAAGATTCATCGTTGGACTCATCCCAGAAAGTGCTCAAAACCGACTCTTTTTTGTCGATTCAAAGTAAAAAATAAACCCAAAGAAGCCATAAGTAAAGTATTTTATTTACTGTCCAATGCTTTGCAAACATAAAAATTCAATTTGTCGTCAATTGAATGGACATCAGAACCAAAAGTAGTCCAAATAAATAAAAGACTAAATGTTTTCACTAAAAATATAAATTCAGATTCAATTCCATTAATGAAAATTTTTGGTCAAATGTTTACTCAAAAAGAAATGATAGAATTACTCAGAAAAAAGTCTCCTAAAGTTCACATCCTTTTACTCAAATGACTTCTTTCGAGGAATATATGAAAAATATTTGCATTTTATAAATTGAATTTCTTTAAACTAATTATTCATTGGTAATGATAAATGTTATCTTGATCATTTATCTAAGTATACAATCTAAACCAATACAAACAAAATTTCAAAACAAGAAATTAATCATTTGTTGTGAAAAATGACAGAAAATATTTCAAAAGGAAAGTGATTTGAAAGAGTCCAGAATAGAAAGGAAAGTGATTTGAAGAATAATTACAACCAAAAGTATAAGTGAACTCTTCATAACTGTGTATAGATTGTGCTTATATGTGCTTATTTGTGCTTATTTGTGCTTGCTCAAATGCTGATTCAATGCGGTTCGTTAATCAAAGCTCACAAAGAAAGTGATTCGGCATTAGTTATGGCTTTCATTCTGTTATATAATTCAATACTAATGTATTATGAGATGAAGTGGTTATTATGGCTTTCACTGAATAATGTATGTCTTGAATCCATTTCATTGTTAACTCTAATAAACAATAATTATCTCAAATCTTACATTAATTTTGATTGACCTCTAATGAAAAGTTGGGTAAAAGCAAATCAATTGCCACACAATTGTCTTACTCTCAAGGGATGCAAAAAAGTTGGTTCACTTCCATTAGTTAATCCGATGGATGTCTTTTAATAAAATTTATAACAAAATAGGATCACAAATTCAAATTTAGACAATTTCAATGTCAAGACATTGATATACGAGTTTCAGACGGAATGGCCTAAAAAAATTGTAAATTCCTCTAAGAATTTATGGTTCCAAAGAATATCATAATTCAAAGAAACGACTTTTACAACAGATTTTCTTCATATGTTTTTTTCTGAAGATTTTCTCCAAAAATATTTTTAGAGTTTGAGATGTCTTTAATTTGAAGAATATATTTAAAGTTATCGGATTCGCAAAATTGTCAGATCATATCTCTATTAAGAAAATTAAGGTTAATCTCTGTATCTTTTTCACATAAATTGCAAGATTACTCTCAAGTGTTTATTAACTTAAAAATAAAGTCAATTATAATTTAAGATTAGAATCAATTTAACAAAGGATGCGTTCATTATATCATATTTTGGCAAGCACACTTCATTGAAAATTACAAATAGTAATCTTAATTGTTTTTTAGCCAAGAGTACATTCAAAGATAAATCACATTTTCGACACTTTTCATCTCAGATTAAAAGAACTTATTTGTTGTCATCTTTTTCTTAATTCTTCATTAGATTTGAGATAAACTGAAAGTTGTGATCATTTTTTAACAAAAAATTGATGTTTTGATAGAATTATAGATCACTTGAGAATGACGTATTTAGCCAAGAGCATAAGGCAAATAATTTAATCTTTCATAAAGAATATTGAATTTCAGAAATGAAAAATTATTTTTTGTCGTCTCATATATATGTTGTATTATATATATATTGTATATATTATATGTTATATATTGAAGAATTACACTCTAATGTAATGGGAATTAGTTTTTGGCTCAACTCCACTCCATTCCACTCCACTCGACTCATATTCACTCGTTTTGTGCCATATATTGGATTACAGTCTTGTAGTGAACATTATTTGTGATCACTCTTTTCATTCTGTTGTTAATCATCGGAATAATAGACTAAAAGATGATTAGAGTCTAAGAGTGAGAGCACTCGACGCCCAAAAATAAGCCAAAAATATGAATCAGATCTTGGATTACAATTCAACGTTATTTGTGCTGAAGAAGTACCTCTTCTAGAGATCAAAGCAATTACACTATTATTAAAATATCGGATATCATTGCTATGCGATAGTCATTCGCTGCTAATAATAGTTAAGATAATAAACTCTGGAATCTGTTATTATTACTAAAACTCAAGTTTTATACTTAAATTTAATCATTAAAACAGTTATTTTTGACTTCTATTAAGGAAATAATGTTTACCAAATTATTTCCTCAGTCATAACCAAAAGTATCAAGCAAATTAAAATTCTAATTAAGACAACTAAATCTAATCCAAAGAAATGATAAGCCTGGTCAAATCAAATATAATATTAAATTATATTTAAAAATCATTAAAATCCAAACTCATAAGAGCATCATGGTAATTTAATGATTAAGAAATGGCAAAATAATTGGAAAAACAATTTTTACAAAAAATAATTTATTTTTGGTATATATTTCATGAGTTTTTCAAAATTGTCGTCAATTCTAAGACTACATTCTATGAAATTCTATGAATTATTTCTGCTTTTCATTCAATTGAATGCAATTTAACTTCAATTAAATACTTAAATGATTTGACTTTAAGTTAAGACTACTTTGTGTTGACGTCACGACCAGATTATCGCAAATGATTTAAACAAAATATGAATTTATGCTCAAATTAAGAGCTTTATTGACTAAATATAACTTTTTGAGACTTCAAACTCTCAAAACGATCCAAAATATGATAAATGAGTTAAACATTTGAATCGAATTTATTTAAGACATTGGGAGCGATAGGACGGGCGGATAGGATAGGATAGAGCGGTGTTTTGCTTATTTGAAACTTCAAATACTGTTTATATAAACAATTTTCTTTATACTGAATTTTCTATTTATTTTGATATAAATCTAAGAAATCGCTATACTTTTTGAACGGTATCGTCATTTTGGCAGTCAGTTTAGTACAGACCATGTCTTGACGACGAACACACATTTGCCGTTCAATCCCTTAAAATAAGTCAAGAAATTTCTAATATAATCCGTCTGTAATACAGACGCAGCCTTTGAAGATGACATCTGACATAAAAAAGGCCTATTTTTCGAGACATTTACAATGGAATAACTCAACCAAAGGACGAATATTTCAATAATTTAATTCATAACAACTTCTTTAACATTAAAATATAAAAACAAATTAAAATCCGTTAGAAATTCAAAACTTAATTAATTGTTGTTTTCGTTAATCTTTTATTTTTTTCATTTAGTATTTTAGTTGACATTTGAAAAGTTTTAGCAAACAATTCATGTCTTTCTTTAAATAAAGTTATTTTAAGGGAAAGATATTTTCAGATATTCTCTGTATTTAAATGATAGAGTGTTAGAGGAGTCGTCCCATTGATTAATGGCATTAAAATCTATTTCATTGGAATAAATCGTGATTTAACTCAATTAAGTCAATATATAACTACTAATAAAGTTTAGATTTGTTTTATTTGTAATGCCGTTAATTTAATGTCTGCTCGGAATGGATTCGATGGCTTTACTTCAGTCATAATAATAGCTAATGTCACACTTGGAAAAAGCAGTGCGGAAATGAGTGGTTGGTCACCAAATACTGTTCCAAATAACTTCAAACATATAATAAACTATTGATTGCTATAAAGACTGCATACAAATGTTCACAACTGATGAACGACTCATACGGAGTGTGGAAGTGGTGGTAGTAGTGGTAGTAGTGGTGCCACAACCGCAACACTTATATAAATGGAAATGGTTTTAGAGAAAGTGTTCGCTACAGCGAATGGGCGGACAACTAATTCCCTTCACACAAAAAATCAATGCATTGAGTGGACAGACAATCAGCGATAGAATAACGTTAGTGTATATAAAAATAAAATAAAATTGAATTAATTTTTTGATTGTCCTTCGCTTACCTCCATTGTTGTCGAGTGATTCAGTCCTTTTATAGCATTACTGGCACTCGTCCGCGACGAGAATGTCACAAATGCACAGCCTATCAAAAGAAAAAGCCATCAATTTTGAGATTTTCATAAAAAATTCATAAATAGATTTTCATTTATATATTTTATTTGAAATTCGATTCAATTCTATGAATTATTTAATTATTTAATGGGAATTTTCTGGACAAATTCAATCTAGGCAACTTTATTGATCGCTTAAAAGATTTTGGATGAATTATAAATTCAATCAGTCCTTCCATTAAATTTTGCCATTTCTTAGTATTTTAAGTTGAGTTAAGCAGTAAAATGTATTATTGGTTCCATTTATGACAGATTTCTTGTTTTTAACATTTATTTCAAAGAAATTTTCATTAGTTTTTGTCAAAATATTATTATAAGAGCGAGTATTCGCTCATTTGACCACTAATTAGATAATAAATTTTATAGATTAAAGGCTTTGTAGACAAAAGGCTATATTTAATATGTTTGGTTTAAAATATGAACAAGTAAAAAGTATAACCAGAATCATTTTGAAAATTATAAATTATTAAAGTTATTATTAAATTTATTTGTTTAAAGACATTATTAATAGCCTTTTATCAAATATAGAGAATTGATCATGATACATATAGGAAAGGTGAAATATTTACTGATAAAATAATATTTAACTAATTATTAAATAGTATACTTTTTAAATGAACCTAGTAATATTATTTAGGAATGAAAATTTAAAAAAAGGTAACTTAAAAAAAGAGTACTTTTCCTTCACTAAATGAAAACGGATTCAGAAATAAATCGATTAACTGTTTTCTGATAGACTTTCAGTTGAGAACTGTTTTATTAAAGTTATAATTAAAAATGTAGTGAAAGTTATTAATTGCAAATTAGTTTCAAACGAAGCGGAGAAATGAAAATCTGATTAAATTTTGTTTATTAATATATGAACACAAATTTTAGTCAATTATAAGGTTTAGTGAATTTATATTATTTTCTAATAAATTTATATTATATTATATTCTTTTACGAAAATCATAATATTTATAACAAAATTTCTAACAAATAAAGACATAAATAATAAATTAGAGCCAAACTCGAGAACATCTAATATTTTGTGAGTAATCGATAAGAGAATTGCTTTTGAGTTAATATCAAATAAGTATCGAAAAAAATGAAATCACAAGAAATTCAAATTCAAATTTGAACTTAAATTCAACTCATGTTTTGAGATTTGAATTCTCTTAAGTCAAGGACTGATTGAGTTTTTCTGCAAATAATTGAAAGCAAAGTTGAAGTGAATTCTTTCAAATTTAGATTTGATTCAACGCTCGCAGAGAAAACCAATGAATAATAGAAGAGAAGCCGTTTTGATATAATTTAGATTAGTTTTGGCACACATTTATCGCTATTATCCCTTTCGTTGGATTATTTTGGGACCGAAAGTCGAATCGATTTATACATTCAGAGCACAAATTTTGAAGCCTTGAAGCGAATCATGAATTACTAGAATATGCTTCAGATATAAGAGAATAAATACTCAAAATATATAAACAAACAGAATATCAAACGATCAAAGTTTATAACAATAGAATCGCTCCGAGAATTCCTAATCATTGGAACTAAACTTCTCTTTTAATTTGATTTCTATATTACTGTCGATAACGCCTTCAATGATAAAAACAAAACAAAAAAGACTCGAAGTTTGTCTTTAGAATTGCTTTTTTTATCAAGAATTTAGTGCCAGAATTGTTAAATCCATTATTAACACAACAAAACTTCCATAAAATTTACTGAATTTTCCAAACGAGTAAATAATTCAAAGGAAAAGTGTCTGAAATTGTAAACGCTTTGCAAATCCAAACCAAAGCTAAAAGTACTCAACATTTAAATCGTTAGTAAAGACACCACTCATTCAACACTCGAAAGGACTAATAATCGTCTGCTAAATAAGTTATGAGCGACAGATTCAGCACATATTCGACGATAATTTAATTAAGAGTCAAACAAATTAAATTTGTAACAAACCTTTGCTCTGTCCGCTCCCATCTCTTAGTATAGAACACTCTTCTATCACACCATAAGATGAGAACATATTTTTGATTTCCTGTTCGTTCATTGTTTTTGAAAGCATTCCAACGAATAATTTCCTTTCTATACATAAATGAAAATTACTTTTATTTTGTTGTCTCGAAATATAGATATAGTTTTTTCAATGTTTACCGTTTCTGTTTTCAGTGTCAGCCGGTTTCATCTGAATCGGGTGATGGCACTAAAACAGTCATAAATGCAAATGAAAAAATTGATTTAAAACTATTGCAAAAGAAGTCAATTGACAACAAATATATTATCGATTGAAGAATACATTGTTTGAACGAAAGCAGTCGATAAAAGTAATAAAGACATAGAAAACAGAAACAAATGGAAAATCGCATTCAACACAAGATATCAATAAAATTCATTTTTCACTTCACTTTCGAGTCTATTCTTATATTTTCATTCTTTACACAGAAATCGTTGACTCGAAATAAGTCATTGAAAAGAAGTGAACAAAAGTTGTTTTAAATAATTATTTTTTCAACAAATTATTCGTCGAAAAATCGATACCAACAGAAAAAATACACGAATTAATGGAAAAACCGAAAACTTAATTAAAAAACTGAATGAAACGGAAAGATATGTTTGTTTTCAAATAAATCTAAAGAAAACAATTCACACTTTTTTCGTGCTCTCAAACATAATTCACAATTTGTTTAATAAAAAAATTGCTCGCTCACTTTCAAAGGGAATTTTCACAATGGAATGGATTATCTAATGGGGTATTTCTCAGACGACCGATCGATTTTTACACTCGATTTGAGACAACATTTTTTTGGGTATAAAAATAATAACAATAGTAATGAAACAAATGATACAAATGTTTGCAATACTTATATTAAAAACATTTGTCGCAATTCATACCGGGATTTGTTGAGTGGCTCTTATGATGTTCTCAGCAATATTGCAGTTATTACAGGGCTGTCCACAGTTTATGCCAGTGTTAGTCATAGTACTTATAGATTGATTTTGACCCAATAGGAGCTGAGCCGCGGCCGCAACGATCAGATCTTTGGCTTGTTTTGAGAGCACATCACTTGCATTACAATTATTATTGTTATTAGAAGTGAATCTTCGGTTGAGACGACACCTGTTGTTAGCCTTCATTTCTTTTGACATTTAATTCGATTCGTTTTTTATTATTTATATTTTTATTTATTTATGAGTTTTGGGTGAAACTAATCTCTAAGAGTCGATGTTTGACATGTTTTGAGCGTAACTCCAAAAACAAATTCAATGTAAGACTTAAGGCCTGAGCGCAACAATTGCTTTGCCATCAAAACCAACTCTTACTTCAGCTTAAGTTCACTTTTCAAGCGAACAGTTTTCTCTTAGACATAACAACTATCCAAGAGTTGCATAAACTTCACAGCTCTGGCACAGCATCAATAAGACATGCGCTCAAACAATTCAACATTTTCTCCACTAAATTAATTTAGTTGTGTTTTGGCTCATATGTGCGCCTCGTTTAACATCACTTTCTCTCTCTCTCCCTCTCTCTCTCCCTCTCCCTCCCTCCCTCTCTCTCTCCCTCTCCCTCCCTCCCTCTCTCTCCCTCTCTCCCTCTCTCCTACATTTTCACAAGTATTGTGTCCCTTTCCCTGCATTTCCTTTCTATGAGTCTCGTTTTTCTTTCTATTATTTTCTTGTGCTTCAGTTTATTCTGTTCGCAATTTTCACTTCTCTTTAGTTTCTATTCGTATCCTTTCATACAATTAATCGGACGAATGACAAAAACATAACGAAAAGAAGTAGAAGACAAGAGAAATGAACAGAAAAAAAGTATTTATATTCAAAGCGAATAACTTATTATTAACATTGAAAACATTGAAAACACATTCAAAAAGTTAACAATAAATCAAATTAATAAAAGTTAAGTTATTATTCATTACCGACGGAAGAGTCCTTATATTGTGTAAAGCGTTTTGTGCCTAAAGTTAATGAGCAAAAAAAAGTGATAGGTTTTCATTAGAAACACAATTAACTATTTCTGAGTGCTTTTATAATTAAATTGTAATTCTTTTGTTTCATATCATACCTCAAGAGCTGCTCTTCTGGTGTAATAAGTGACGAAACAACAGCCTATTTATAGACAAACAAACAGTTATTGAAATTAATGGTAAAATTCTTTTAAATTTGTCAACAGATAAGAGATTTTAGACTAAAATAGAAATATTAATAAATCAAACGCTGAGAACAAAAGTGAGCGATAATTGACTGCAAATTCAAGTTTTATAACTAAAAAAAAAGTTTTGCTTCGAAGGAGAAATTCATTCTTAAAGAATGCCTCCGAAGAATGAAATGGATTTTGATTAAAAGCTGAGGAATCAAATGCACACAAATTCTAAGCATTTTCTAGAAGTGAGCGCTGAGTAATTGAATTGAATATTGTGTTGAATTCATTGCCCGTTCGACTCAATCAACCGTTTCATTGTTCGTCTCATCGCTAACAACAGACGACCAAATGAACAGTCGCTCATTCCTATGGGATTCCTCTATTGACGACTTAATTGATGGCAAAGTCTGTCCACTCGATAAATAAAGATATTCTTCGAACCGAAATTAACCATTGATTGGTTGGACTTCAATACTGCATATGTTTGGTATCAACTTATTTGTTGACGTCTTGTTTTATATTTGAGGTTATATTAGATCTGAAGTGCAGACACTTCTCCAAAACTTTAGGATTTAATGGAGACATCAATAGCCTTATGCTTCGTCTGGGATTTCAGCGAATAAGCACTGAGTCGTGACCTTTAAGTCAAGTGACGGACACATTCTTATCCCAAAAGAGATTGAAAATCAATCATATAATTGAGTCGGACTTAAATAAATCTAATATTTGTCAAAACTGGCGAAACTGTTTTCTCTCAAATTTCAAACAAAAAAGTCTTAAATGTCGTCATTTGAAGTGTTTTCTCATAAACCAAATGAAAGTTTGTATGAAAAGACACAAAAAAGGAAAAACTATGAAATTATATCAGCTCTAAGTAAAAATGTCACCAAAAATGAGAGGACAGACAATATTATATGTAATTCAAAGATTCATATTTTGATGTCTAATCCATTTGTTTTGGTTTTCATGTTTTGATGAGTTTGAGTCCCGACTGATTTCCATATATTGTATTTCAATTCTATTTTTATCCATTTTTATAAAGCGCTTCACTGAATAGTAGCCCCAAAAAGCCATTGGACTAACTTTTAGACGTGATATTAGTGTTCAGGTCATGTCTCGGTTGACTTCTATTCATTTGATTGATCCTCAAAGTCTTGGAATTACTTTCAATATGAGAGTCAGTCATAAGAAATGCTTTTCTCTCTATATTTGATCTATGATTGCCTTTTTCACAATACTTTACTTTACTTTAGTTTAGTTTATAGTTTGGAGATTCAGTTCTCAAATTGTTTAGTCTTATGGTCTGAACAGACTATAGATAATCTGAAAAAGTGCTCACAATTTAAGTGGTGGACAACTAAAGTTGTGTCACAATGAGTAATGTTGTCGAACATTGGAACAATAGTGAGGCAGAGCCTATTTGCGATGCTGTGCCGTCACTTCATCTATAATTCATAACAATCGCTGTTTCTTTCTTTTTTGAGCCAAAAAAGAGAATCAAAGAGACGTTCAGTGCATTCATTACAGACTTTGAAACCAATGAAGAAATGGAGTCAACAATCAATCGATGTCTACATTTGCAGCTCAAGAGTGCAAAGAATGGCAACAAGTCTTCACTTCCCATTAATTTGGCGGTCTTTCAATCAATTAATAACAACCAATTCGTTGATTCAATTTATAAATTATAACAAATTTTAGAAATAAATGATTCAAAAATATTTAACATTTTATAGAAAATATTTTATGGAAAAAATAACTCTTTTTTAAGGGTTAGCTCTAAAACTTGAAAATCCTTTTTAATAATTTTGTTCATTTTATATAAATATATTACTTTTTTTTTAATAAAATCAGTGAAGAACTCAACAAAATTCAACGAATTAATTAAAATTTATTTAATAATTGCTAAGATAGTAGAAACTTGCTTGGTCACATATTGTAATTAATTTTATTGTTTTTGTATTAAATAATATTTTTGATAACACTTTTAAACTTTGAAAAGAAAATCAATAAAGTATAGTACTTCTCATTTTAAAAAAATATCATGATATTAATCTTGATCAATAGAACAGAAATATGTAATAAATTTGGGTGAATGACTACTCTATCACCCGAACAAGTGTAGCAAGGTGAAATTTGCAAATAAACTATTTATGTTATACATTAGGCCAATAATTACTCGAATTCACTGCTATTTTATAAGTTATAAAATAGTTATAAATTATAACTTCAAACATCCTCTTTAGATCCGATATTCAGGTGAAGGACAATTGTGGTCATTTAAGCACTTCCTTTCGAGTTATAATTGAATTCAACTCATAATAAGAGTTGAATAGAAAAAGTATATCAAAGAGTAAATTAATGTTTCGTATTATATAACTTATATAAGACATGAAATTCTCCTTTCAATGAGATTTTCTAAATATTCGCAAAAAGACTTATGATATTTACTTTCACTTTATGTCATTTTTTGACTCAACTTTGAAAACTCAGCCCTCGATTAAAAATTTAAAATATTGAATAAAATTGAAATCGAGATTACCTTTACTTTTGGTCGTCTTTTTATCTTTTAGTAAAT
The DNA here is from genome assembly GCA_034700165.1 of Galumnidae sp. Gr-Ori-00277. Classification (NCBI taxonomy): domain Eukaryota; kingdom Metazoa; phylum Arthropoda; class Arachnida; order Sarcoptiformes; family Galumnidae; species Galumnidae sp. Gr-Ori-00277. The sequence continues at coordinate 13,214 of JAQIXI010000625.1, forward strand.
TTAAAGAATATATTTCTCCGAACTCTTCGAGAAGTTGTCGACAATCGTTTTCAGTCCATTCTTTAGGAATCTGTCCGACAAACATTTTAAGTGAATCGCAGTCCGGTTCGCGACTCTTTCCGTCTTCACATCTTTTGTCAAAAATTTTCATCAAATAAATGATCCGTAAATTCGAGAAAACATTGTTTAGGAAAGAAAAATATTTTCGCTGAATAGGACTCTATTTTATTACTTTTATATCCTGAGTATATTTATGACCAGGGTATTACTTTCTCGAGGGTCATATTACTATTCAAATCAAAAGTAATTTCAAACTTAAATCAAAAGTTTGACTCAAATCCAAAACAGTTCTTAAGGTTCTTATGGCCTATCATTTAGTAGTCATCAAAATCGATGAAACAAAATATAGACTAAAGTTTTGCTATAAAACAAAATCACTTAATGGAAGAGTTGGGAACCCCTTATATCAAATGAATAATATAAGTCCTATTTTATAGAAGTCTAGAATAAAACAAATAAATGGCCTCACATTTGATCTTTTGGTTCCGTTTGATTCAATATATTATGAATTGCGATTTGCGAGCCTTCCTCTGAGCCGTTGTCTTCGTTCACACCATTCAAAGAACTCTTTTCTTCATTTTGAACAATATTTCCGTACATATCTTTCAAAGAAAGCAATAAAAGCAAACAATTATTAATTATTTTTTGTCGACAGAAAACACATTTTCGCTATTCTTTGAAAAAAGGAGTAATAAAACAACTTTTATGAGTGGAGACAATCATTGGTCACATATTTTGTGGTCAACTTTTGGTACACAAATAACTAATAAATGTAAACAAATCATATAATAGGCTATTATTAATAGCTATTAATTATAGAAATTGTATCCATTAAACTTTAATTTATTGATTGACCCACAGATAAAATTTGATGTTAGTATAAGAAGGATCAATTCAAAATAAAAACCTTAATAATTGTTAATAGTTGACAACGCCTTCAATTTCTTCAATTTTCATACAATTATTTATATATTATTTACAAATTTTTTAGTAATAAAAATAAAACACAAAATAAAGTAAATGTCGTCCAAAAAATGAGGAGTTGTTTAAGATTTTTGATAATTTCGTTTCAATTCATTTAATGATTAAAACAATAAAACAATTGTTTTATTGAATAGAAATAAAATATAACTCATATTTAAGTAAATAAATGATAACATTTTCATAAACTAATTGATTATTTCATTTATATTTCTAACGTTTAATTTACATTATCTAAGACTGAGTCGAAGTCCTCCCTATGACTGGACGTGTCGTCAAACCATTGACTAACAAACCAGAAGATTGTCACCAATGGATGTGATGTGATGTCAATCGCAGCTCTATTTGAGAGAGAATTTGCTGATTAGATAAAACGATAAAATGATAACATTATAAAAACAGAAATAGACGTCTAAACACAAAACATCGACAAAATTAATTGAACGCTAATATTCTGTGCAAAAGTTAATGCCTATCCGTTCACTATTTCTTTAAAATATTTAAATTTCAGATTTTCTAAAATCTTTTAATCTTTTCTTTGAAGAAAAAATTTTTAAATTGAAATAAATAGAAAAGTATTAGTCGTCTAAAAATGATTTTCTCTCCAAATGTTCTCCAAAATAGCTTTTGTTTAAGACTAGTCTTCTTTAATGCAGTTCCAGAGTTTGTTTAATTGAGATAAGACATGAATACTACTTATGGTAGAGCTCTGGTAAATGGCACTGCACTGCCAGTAATGGAAGAGCATTGTTTGTTAGAAGTGAAGCACTGGTTCTTCATATGATTTGCTGTAAAACGACAGATAAGTTGGGATTTGCATAACTCGTGTCTTCTATTCGTCAAAATATATCAACAAATGATTACAATTTGTTTGTCTTATATTTCAATTAAATTTGTTTTTTATTCCTTTTCGTAGAAAAACTTAAATCTATAAAACGAATAATAAAACGAATAAATTATTACTAAAACTCAGAAAATTATCCCCAAATTATTAACAATTTTTCATTTCAAGAATTCCAAATTTAGTCATATTTCATTTGACCTAGTATTAAATTTTGTTCTTAAATTAACATTGCATTAGTAAGTTTTAGTTTAAAATTACAAAGGTTAAAGTAAAGTTGTAAGGTTAAAGTAAAATTCTATTTCTTTTTTTTTACTTTTAGTTTATAATTATTGCAACAAATTTTGTTTTCACCAAAACTTCTGAACAAAAGTCATCGAAATTTTTAAAAAAGATTTTTTGTCTAAAGTTTAGATTAAAGTCAACATTTAGTTTCTGTTGAGATCTAATCCCAAATATTTTGTGTATAAAAATGATTTGATAAAAACCACTTTAGATATACCTCTCATGTGATTACATTTGGCTAAAGATTAAATCAATTTTTGAAGAAATGCTCAAATATTTAGACTTTTCTAAGAGTTTACCAATAATTTAAGGCTTAAAGTTTAAGGTTTTTGTAAATTGTTTTATGGAAAGGGAATACCTATTCCCATGGGAATCCCTTAAACCCTTATTTGGGTGAATCTAACAAGGGAAGGAATGGGAGTCAATTTACTTTATATGGGAAGGGATGGAAATCTAGTTTGTTTGGAAAGGAATGCCCCCAAAAAACTACTAAAATAATTATTTTTAATGATTTGAAACATTGATTTGTTGTGAATTAATTCAAACTTCAAATCTATTATTTATGATAAAAACGACGAAAACCTAAATTAATATTTAATTGTAATTAAAATTGTATTTTGTTGTAACTTTTGGTTATTATTTAGACGTTTTCGGGAGTGATGTGGGAACAGAAGAAATTAGAGGGGTAGACATTTTCGATAATTGCAAGAGTATTAAAATTGTAGGAAAGGGTGAGGTTTTTGACTCAAGAGTTTTGCCATAAATTATCTGAAATATAATAATTTCATTGGATTTAATGGAAAACAACTGAAAGTCAGAGCAATCGATGTTTTGCTGCCATTCAGTGACTCAAAAACAAAACATTTCTGAGAAAACAATTTATTTGATAAGAATTTATGGATTTATTAACAAATCAGTCATTAATTAAAAGAATTTAAGTATTTTAAAGAAAAGTCAAATCAAAAGTGGAATTAATAGTAGTATTGATGGTATTAATGACATCCTTTCGGGTCTTTGAGTCGGAAGCGTCGCATTCCTTCCATTTCTTCGTCAGAATCAGAGGGCGAGTCTTCGCCGGAAAACTTGTCTTCATAGGGTTTCACAAATTTCTTCCCGACTTTTTTCCAGTCCATTGAAAGAGTGGTTCCATTGCTTTCAACAAAACTCTTATTCATCGCTCGTCGGGTGTCGTCGTCGGCGTTTGAATAGAGTTTACGGAAGACGTCGTCTGCGTTTTGTTCTTCACTTTTCTCCTGTTCTTCTAATTCTTTGACAATTTTGTCCCAATTCTTCGGTTCTCTCTTTTTGAAGACAATTGTCTTACTTTCACTTAATTTGTCTTCACTTTTGACCACTTCTTCGGACTTATTGTCCATATCTTCGGCTTTCAATTTAGATTCGTCTGAAGTCGACATTAGTTTTCAGTTACAAAATGTTATTAAAAATCAAATTTAAAATTAATATCAAATAAATGTAGAAATGAGTGAAAATGAAGTCAATTGAAGTCAATTTAGAAATGAATCCAAAATTATTTCCAAAAAAACGTTTAAAATTCGAAACACTTTTGATCAAAAGTTTTAATTTTTGAGCGAAACTACAGTTTATTAAACGTTTCTATAAATTGTTAGTCAAAAATGCGAACTCTATTCACATTCAAACCTTAAGTTTACAATATTTTCACTTTCAATGGAAAACAAGTGAAGAAAAGGTCAATAAATTTATCTCAAATAATCTCATAAATCGTCAGACAATTGAGAGTTTAACACATTTTCAAACATTTGTGTCTAATATGGCATTTGTGACATTTTTTGACACTGGCTCCTTATGAACTTGGCAAGTGAAGTGGCAAGAACATTAATAACAAAATAAGAACAAAATAAGATATCTTTTTTGTTTAAATTTATTTATATAAAGTTTTTACATTAGTTTTTGTATACAAATTGTATTTAAAATTTCCAAATAAAAAGTCTGAATATATGAGTGGAAGAAATTTTCATAAATTATTGACCTTTTCTTTCATTTCAATTATTAATTGAAATTTATGTTAAAATTTTTAATTTAATTAATAAAAATCCAATTTTGGATTTATATAAATTAAGTTATATTTAATAGATTACAATAATAATAATATAAAAATCAAACTATAGGTTATTTGTTATATTTGAGGGCCAATTCAGGAATACCCCCCTGAGAGAGCAAAATTTGTAAAATACCCCCCTGGGGACTTTGAGGCCTTAACATTAGCGTCTATGGACGAGCACTAGGTCTGTCGAGGGTTTTTTGGCTCAGGGTAGGGTATTTTGCCAAATAGACCCCCTCAGGATCGAGACCTTTCGCCATCCCTGCTATATTTTGTACTTGTTTAATTATAAAGTTAGTTTAATAATAATATTTTTTTTTTGTAATAAATGAATTAATTTTAAATTAAAAGTATATAAATTCAATTCAATTATAGTGAATAGAAATTCGTTAAAAACTATAAGTTATGAACTATAAGTCGAACGTTGAAGTCATTTATTATTAAATTTAATATTAAATACATTAATTCTTTGAGAATATTAACAAAATATATATTAATTTTTTTTAAACACATTTTATTAATATTGTTTTAAAGAAATATATTATAAAATGAGTTGAAAATGTATTGAATTGACTTTTTGTCAAAAAAGAGAATTCTAATTAAGAATTTAAATTTATTTATATCTATTTTTAAATTTAATAGATATAAATAAATTATTTGTTAATAAAGTCGAGAATATTCTGTAGAGGTTTTATGCATGTAATCACTTGAGCCTAATCAACTGATTTTGGTATCATCTGAAAGCTTATATAAGGAATTTTATAAATATGACTAAAGTAAAAATTATACTATGAATTTGTGTCAAGTTAAAATTTATTGTATGTATAATATGGTATATTGATTTAAAATTTATATAAATTATTAATTATTGAAATGTTTTCATTCAAAAAAAGAACTTTATTTTCAAAACACGAGATGTCAACAGAAGTTTTGGACTCTATTTAATTGAATGCATCGAATTAGAGACCAAAATCAGAGCTCAAATCATAAGATCGGACCATTTCTCGGACCGGTTTCACAAATTTTTGTCAGATCTTAATATTTATTATTACAAATAACTCCCAATTTTTTCCTTTATTTTTTCAAATTTTGCAGAGTTTAAGTAATAAAAAATATCAATATTTTTGAACAAATTTTTCCGAAATAAATCATATTTGAAACAAATATTTTCTTTCGATATCTCGTATAATATCCTATTTATTTAAATAATATTTAAATGATCTAGTTCAACGATGCAAACTCAGACACTTTTTCAACTAAATTCGTGCTAGATGAACAAAAACTTTAAGCTTATTCATATAGATTGTATAAGGATTGGGTGTATTTAAACGAGCAAGGATAGGTATATTTATTAAAATAATTATTATAAAATGAACTTTTCTTTTAATAACTAAATATATAAACAAAACGATGCAATAAAATTAACTGAAAAGAGTTTAATCTTAGTTCTAAAAAGTGTAATAATTTATTTGACTGTCCTTAGTCAATGCATCCAGCAAATTCAATTTTCAATTAACTACAAGGTATATTACCTTGACATTTTATCGGTATTAATAATTTTTATAAGTTATACCCTTTCAATTTATTTATCATCACTTCTTCCCTGAAAATAAAGATTACCCTCTTTAACCGGTATAAAAAGAGGAAAAATTTTTTGCTCGTTAATGGGACTAATTTAATTCACATTCATTTTAAAACTAACTCTACTTTAATTCAAGAGATTTAAAACATAGAATATAGCCCTTAACGTATATCTTAGGTTTAGAAGATAACATAAATGCATTGAGGCTTTAAAAAAATCAAAACTAAAAAATATTTTTATAAAATTTATTTCAATTATTTTTCAAATATTTTTCCGTTTATATCTGCATTCAGTTATGCCGGCAGTATCACCAAACTCACTATATACCGGCATACCGATTGAGGTGGGGTAATATGGTAAGTAAATAAAAAAAATTTTAAAAACCTAATAATCAATAATTATTACCAAAGCATTGAACGGATTCAGTGTTATTTCGTTTTTTGTTTAATAATATTTTTTTTGTCAGTAAATACCCGAAACATTTAGTGATCATTTCTTTAAACTACATTTATTTAAATTATAAAAGTTTTATTCTAAAAATTTTCACTCAAAAAATACGAATTTGAAGTAATTTTTCTTATATAAAGCAATTTATTGATAAATATTTAAAAAGTATTCTCTCTTTTATAAGAATTTTATATTTTATTTCCGATTTTTAAAACTTTAAAGGATTAAAGAATTGCGGAAAAAAATTTATTCGATTTCTCACAAAATCTATTAACAGTTCCTACAAAACTAAAAGTTTTGAATCGCCTACAGTTCAAGTGTGGGCTAAGGGATGGGTTTAAAGGAATTCACGCGTTTCCAATTTCAACACCAATTTGTTGCTCTTAAATCAATTTTAGCCTATATTTCAGTAAAAACCTTACGTTCAAAGAATTTCTTTCTTCTCTTTTCATTCAGAATTTGAGTAAATATTTTGAGAAAAAGTTGTTTTCAATACTTTTATTTTTTATTAAAATAAATATATTATATTATTTTTCAAAATAGATATAAAATCTTTGAATCAAATAAATCCTAAATTTACTAAAAATAAGTAAATTATATTTGAAAATAAAATAAATGTTTGTTATTAATACTGTATTTAATTGAAAAATAAATCAAAAGAAATGAATTTTAATTTAATTTTTTAATTCCAAAACCATGTTATTTGCACCCATTTTGGATTATCTTGGGATGTTTTCATCAATTTTTGGATAATTTCATTAAATATTTGGACTTTTGTTTACAACAATTAACGAATAAAATTCAAAAAATATTTGAAAAATTCCAAATATTTAATGAAATCATCCAAAAATTAGTGAAATCATCAAAAGATAATGCAAAAATGGGTGTCAATTAAATAAGTATCACTTTATTTGTTTATTTATAAAATACAATCCATTATTAAAAATATTAAATATTAGTGAAAACAAATATTTATTTATTGTTTATATCAAAACTCAAATGAGTTGAGAGCAATCACTTTCCAAACACTACTTCATACCCCATAACTTCAAGTTACTTTTGATCATTTTACTTTTTGGGGGAGGATCTCCTTAACTCTCCCTCTCTCTCTCTCTCTCTCTCCCTCTCTCTCTCTCTCTCTCTCTCCCTC